>JAPYYZ010003308.1:0-11773 GCA_030522705.1 Eretmocerus eremicus | reverse complement strand
GCCCATTTGACAGAGATACTCTAGATTCTTCATATACTAGGTGGTACGAGTCTGTAAAAAAATTTTGGTCAGATTTGGTGATCCGAAGGGTGTGGTCTCCCCTTGTTAGTTTATTTGGGGAATATGTATTCATTTATCGAAAACCTTTCTGTAGGTCTCCTATTTTCGAGGGGTTCCATCAGCCTGGGAAACGCAGAAAATTCAAGGATGTGATGAGTTTTGCCCGTTGAAAAAATTTATACTGTTGTTGAAAGATGTGACGCCACTTGATTTTGAAATGGTTTGTGACAAAGGTAAAAAATCAAGTATGCAGTAATGGAGGAGATTCGCTTCCAAAATTGAGAACAAAGCGAGAGGTTTTTGATACAAAAGTGAAGAATGTGAGTATACTATGGAGATTTTCTATGATGCTTGAAAGAAAGTGATCCAAAAATTTTTACAGATAATTTCTTCGTAACGCGCAGCGATATATTATAATGGGCTGCGGTGCAACAAAAGTGGATCCAGACTGTTGATTGAAAACAATTTGGATACACGATATATCCTCTTGACCTGTAAATTTCAAAAATGAGAATGTAAAGCAGTCTTGGCAGAGTCATAAACCAGTGTTATAGTAATCAATCATGACACTAAATGGCAAGAAATGGCACAAATCGAGGACAGTGCAGTGATTTATTCAATTGAAGACAATTTTCTCCATTGTTCAATGAATTACTAGTACGGGGACCGAATTTCGGATACGTCACGTACAAATCAAAATTGTGATATAATGATTGAAGAATCGTCGGAACTGCTGCAAAAACTAAATCAATGAGAAATTCAATATACATTGTACTCTTTAGTTATCGATGGCTGTTGTGTCAGAATTCAAGATCCCTTCCAAACTTTCTGGTTGCACACTCTTGAAAAGACATAGCATATCGTCATCGGACGGAAGCATTGGTTTCACAATGTTTAAGTATTGATCCATGGGACATATCTTTGCACATTGATCCAACTTTAGAACCTCCAATTTTTTCGGACTTCCACTCCAGAATAACAACTAAAACTCAAATATTTAAATCAGACAATCTTGATTCATCGCGAGTCGCCTCTCAGTCATATATGTATGATCATTATGAATGAATTCTCACCCTCACGTATCGATTACTCTGCTCGTCGCGTAGTTTTTCCATGATTATTGCAGATCCATAATCAGGGATTCTCGGAAGTGTTATATTATGAAACTTCCCGATCGCATGTAGGCTTTTGTCGTGAGAAGCATACAAGTAAATCTTTCTACCTTTTAAAACATTTGTGTCGTTCATATTTTCAATGAATCTCCTGGCATACGTTCCTCCATTGAGTCTCTTGAGCTCGTTAGTATATGATAAAGTATTCAAGTAGAAAGCAGCTGCATCGTGGAGTTTTTTGAATACTTCATCAGTGTACCAGTCCGGCAATGGCAAATTAAGACTTTTCTAAATAAGGTAAGAGAGGAATTTTGATTAATCTGAACTCTCCATTACGAGATTCAATTCTCTTACCTGTACGACTAAGGAATTATATGCGCAAAATGTGTAGCCGAAATTGAATTCTCTTCCATAAATATCTCCTAGCATCTCACGGATTTCATCATACTTTGAAGCCTCCTCTTTCAATTCCGTTGAGTTGTATAGATCGATCAGTAAGTTTATGAATCTGCAAGATTCAGTTTCATTTGATACACAAGGAAGCTTGTCATTTAAATAACAAAGGAAGTACTGTTGATGATTTAAAAAATAAGCTTAGCAAATCATCTCATCCACGAGTAGTATTCGCGGTGCAATGAATCGCGCAAATGGAAGCTAAATCATCATTTTTGACAGTCTTGAGATGTATTCTCTCGATTTCCGTGCTCAAAATAGCTTTTGATTGACATTCACAAGAGACGTACGTCATCATGTCAAAGTGAGAAAGCGCGAGAAAAATTCACAAAAGTTGTGTATGATGGTGCATGGAAAACTGGTAATTTGGGATCAAATGTTTACCGCCAGAGCTCAACGAGGTCTATTCCGCCCAAACGACCGAAAATGAGAAAAATTATCAAAATGGGAGGGAGAGGCTGTCCGTGAAGCGAATCTCTCATTAGAGGAATTCAAGCTTTCATCCATATTCACTATCTAGGCATACTTTTTCAAAAATGAGTATTTCCAGGGCCACAATATAAGCAACTTTTGAGGTGAGCAACACTATTATACAGTTAAGGTTCGAAAGTTGGTGGATTCGAAGGGGTAATGGGGAAGTAGAGCAATACCAGTGAAATACGTTGTGAGGAATGTGTACTTCAAAACAAATTCGAAGAGTGCTAAAGTATCTAACTTGCCGACATTGTACTATATTGCGCGGTTTTCCGAACTTTGGAAACCTTAGCGATTCTTGGTCAGTTTGGTGGGATAAATTCTTTTGAACCACGTCAGACTGGATTTTCCATCGCACAAATATCTTGTTATACTAACACGTTTTGGAGAAAATTTGTACGCTTCCGCTCTTCCCGAGCTTCTTCCGGGCCAAATTGAAACTGCGTTGACTAAATATCTCTATTTACCGTACTTATTTTCCCCTCGCTCCTTTCAGCACGAATTTCTTCACATGACGACATACCGAATGACAATAAATCCACCGTAACTTTTATATGGTTGAGAGAAAAAAGGAATTTTTCGATTTAAGACACACTTTTTCTACGTGCCAAAAAATCCCGTGCTGAGAAGCACTATAACTGCGGTCATATTATTCTTTGATGCAATTCTGAGCATGAGGTTCGAATTTAATACACGCAAAAATATCATAAATAGTTTGTTCAGATACGATTTTCATGATTTAACACACCACGAAGTCAGCTGAAAATCAAGCCAAGCACTTGTATGAGTTTTCGTATCCCAACCATCTTCACATGCAACGTTAGCTTCTGATTTGCTCAAAAATAAGTGAGTTGAAATTGATTACAATTGACTTTCGAAGAAATACGCGCTGACAGAACAATTTTCTCATATTCTTCATTGATACTTACTTTGGACAGAAACGTGGCTTATTGAGAATATCCAATGCTTTTGGATTGGAGTGTATTGGAATGGGCATCCAGTTCAGTTTTGAATTCCAGACGAATTCATCCACGGGAGGATACAGGGCGGACAAAACGAGCTCTAGCGAAGCTTTAGTTCTTGCAAATCCAGAACTGTACGCGTAAACGTGTTTTTGGTTGTACAAAGCGGGCAAGAATCCGTTGTATCGCTCTCTCAGCATCTGGCCAATTCTGTATTCTTGCTGCATACCATCCTAATATGGAAAAAGATCGCATCACAAAATGGCAAAATCCTTCGATGGATATAACATTTTGAGAAAATGGTAGAATAATGTTTGACGGATTTATATGACTTTCGAAAGAACTCACCTTAGTGAGCTGACCAAACCCCCAAGGATGGAACAACGTTTCATCATCGTGCAACAAATCTGCTTCACACCCAATTGCTGTTCTTGCGCCGTGTCTAAATAACTTGAAAAGGGTTTATAATACGATGCCTCAAAGGGTAAATTAATGATCACGGTGAGTGATACAGAATTACAAGTTCGATCTATAGGTATGTAGACTTACCACTTGTACGAGTTCTAATTCCAGACTTTTGTTGAAAAGGGGACTGCAGTTAGTGGAAATAAACTGAAAAAAAACAATGATAGTAAAAAAAGTGGCTCCGCTTGGGATCATCTTTGCAGGTGCAGAAGTGAAAGATAGAACGACTGCGACGATCAGATCGTAGCCAACTAATAAAAAAAAAAAATCGATCTGTCAGATATGTGAAAGTAAAACATGCACTGAAATCTTGGGCTGGGGGAACAGGAATGTTATCAGGAAACATTTTGCTACAAAAAAAATAAGGCTGCGAACAAATATTGTTTTATTTATATTGAGATACAAATCACAGATATGATAAAATATTGAAAGAATGATGTCTACAAACTACTTCAAATAATACGTCATAGAAACCAGCAAACAACTCGGATGTTTTAAACTGATCTCACTTACACTATTCAATAATCTTGTATCAGCATTAAAAAGGTATCTCAAAATTATACTGTTTCATGTTTTCCCCTCCATGTTATAGAATTTGCATGACATCGCAAGATGTAATTTGAAGAATGTTACGAATTCATTATGAACTCGATCAATTATGACTCAACCATTTTTAATGATGGAAAATCACTTATCGGTTTGCTATCCTAGCTCTTCAGCTCATTGTCAATTCCATAAAATCCACTGATCATAGATGAAAGCATGCTATTGTAATGAAACTATGAAATCAGATAATATATCACAGAGAATTGATGAATTACAATGGTCAATTAGAGCGTACTCAAATTAACCATAGGAAGTAATAAATAAGGATTGAAAGATTCAGTCTTGCTAATGATAGCTAAATAAAAATCGAGAATTTTCTAAGCCACTCTACTCTTAAATCAGATATAGAAGGATCGAGCTCGTGAATTTTTTGATGTAGAATAATGTAATCTGAACAATAATTGATAAATCATTTATAAGCCTTTCAGGTGGTAACACATTTTTGAAAAGCACCGCATGCATCAGTAGACACTTGCGCACACATTATGCGGAAATCAAAGATTTATTTTGTCAATTTTGTCAATCCAAGGATGATTGAATCTTCTTATTGCAACTTTTCCTGCAAAGAATGCCGAAACATTATACTTTCAAGTAGAATCAAGGATGTCTCCAAATGAAAATTTATTTTCGCCACACAGCCGGTTTAAAATCATTCCAAAGAGGGCTTTCCTAATGCCTGTAATGGTTATAAGTTCATGATTCCGAGTTATACGCTTGAATTCAATACAGGTGCGCATAAAAGAAATTAAGGAAATTCCGATTCAGATTCGGTTATATTCTTGATTGGAGCGTTTAGGCTTTTTGGGATCCTGTATCTGAATTAAGGATCGTCTCCAAGCTTTTCGGACTTAGAGTCTTGAATAAGCATAACATTTCGTCATTCGACGGAAGCATCGGTGTGACAATTTTCAAATACTCTTCCATTGGACACAGCTCTGCACATCTATCCAATTTCAAGACTGTCAGCTTCTTTGGATTCCCACTCCAGATTAATATCTGAGAAAGAAAATATCTAGTCTCAATCTGATCGACCCCATTCAAGACCTCATTACTAACTCAAAGAGTCCATCTTTACCTTTACATATCGATTATTATTTGCATCACTCAATTTTTCTATGATGATTGCAGATCCATAATCAGGTACACCGGATGGGAATGTGAGATTATGAAAACTGGCAACTGCATGCAAATTTGTCTCGTGAGAAGCGTACAAGTAAATTTTTCTTCCTTTTGAGGCATTTGTATCGTTCATGTTTTCAACGAATCTTCTAACATAAGTGCCTCCGTTGGTTTTCTTGAGCTCAGAATTGTACGATAGCGTTTTGAGGTGGAAAATGGATGCAGCATGTAGTTCGTCAAACAATTTATCGTTGTACCAATTAGGCAATGGCAACTTCAAACTTCTCTAAACAAAAGAATAGAGAAATATGTGATAAAATTGGTCATAGCTGATTCTCCAAGAACAAATTGCGGAACCTACCTGTACAATTATGGAACTGTGCGCACAGAAAAGATCTTTAATACTCGATTCTCTTCCGTGAATACTACTCAACGTCGCGCGAGTGTCATTGTATTTTAAAGCTTCCATATTCCATTCCCTTGAGTTGTATAGCTTCGCAAGAAAATTTTTGTACCTGCGAAATACGAATGAGATGTTCATGGCACGGAGCAATATTTTTTATCAATCAGGAAGGCCGATGAAAGTCTTGCAGAGACCGTGCTTGCAGACCATTTGTTGTTATACGGTTCAAAAAAGGTCTACGAAATACCTTTGTAATCTTGTGATATAATCAACTTCTTCTATTTCACTAGAGGTTTACAATCAATTGAGGATTCCTGACTCGAAAATGTGAATAGTTTTCAAAGATTGAAACTATTCTATAATCAAGGGGCAATACAGTCTTACTTAGAACCTACTTTGGACAGAATCGTGGCTGATTGAGAATATCTAGTGCTTTTGAATTGGAGTGTATTGGGATGGGCATCCATTTCAAGTCTGGATTCCAGATGAATTCATCCACAGGAGGGTATAAAGCCGACAAGACGAGCCCTAGTGAAGCTTTAGTTCTTTCAGGCTCAGAGCTATAAGCGTACACGTGTTTTTGCTCGTACAAAGCGGGTAAAAATCCATTGTATCTCTCCCTCAGCATCTGACCAATCTCGTACTCCTGTTTCATTCCTTCCTGGTATTGTGAAAGTTTTCATCTTATTTCGATGCCATATCACGCAATTCCCTTGTCCTCCCCCATTCAAATGTTACATATGACACTTTTTAGCGTGTGTTTCATCAACTCAAAGTTCGACTCAAGGTGTACACCGAGTAGATAAATGACTCACCTTGATAAGCTGTTTGAATCCCCAAGGCCGAATTGAAGTCTCGTTGATGTGCATGAATTCGGCTTCACACTTGAGGTGTGTTCTGGCCCCGTGCCGGAATATCTTTAGTAAGATAGTACATAGAGATTAAATTGCCTCATCTCAAGCATCTGGACATTTTCACTCACCACTTGCACCAGCTCCAACTTCAAGTTTTCATCATGCGAGAGGAGGCTACTAGTATTAGAATAAAAATACATACTAAGAATTAGCGAGGTGGACAAAAATTGATTCAAAAACATTTTGGCGTCTGTCTAGGGAGTGAAAGAGAAATGATCAACCGCTGGTTTGGAAACGAGAGAAAGACTGACAATTGTATCTCAGCGGATGGGTCTCTCGATATGGTGATACATGTCAAAGTTTGAGAAGTGAGCGGCAAATCTTATCGATGTATGATAGCTTCTCGTAAATAAAGAGGTCACGCATCGAATGCATCAATTCTGACGGTATATAAATATTCAAATGAATGCGAGAGGAATCGTGAGTTTAAATCAGTCAACTGATGCTGATGGATGTTTGGAAAGAAAGGTTTGTGGATTACTGTAGTACTGATGATAATGATGCTAAAAATGTTTACAGAAAGCCATGCAGTCGTTGATTTCTTCTTATTCTCGGAATCTTTCCAATTGAGTTGCGAAAAAGATCTGCTCATACATTAAAATCCTGTATAATCAATTGCCAATACAGCATAATTTGTGTCCTAAATTTTATTATTCATAACGTGGCCAGTCTGTGCAATATTTTTGACCCAGTTTGCCACATTGATACGAGTGCATTGAATACATTTGATCACATTTTAATATTTTCATCATTTTAACATTCGAACATTTTTTGATTTGAAGAAAATGGCAAATTAGCCATCGAAACGTTGACTTAGTAAAACACCAATTAAATAGTTCATCAGCTAGTCTTTTCTTACATTCTTCAGTCAAATTTTGCGATGAAAGAAGTACCACCTACATGATCTTCCAAAATTCATATAATTAACGAGGGTATCTTGTAAATTACTCCATCTTTATCGAACTGCCATAATTTTGTCTTTTCAATTTGCGTGGCTCTGAAGAGAAGCAAATCTGGGGGAAGACAAAGGCCTTTGAAATTATGGTTGATACTTTCAGGTTGCCAGCGATGACTCCAAATATTTTCACTGAATAATCTTGTATGAGTAATCCCACAGAAAATGTATTTTCTGTGCCCGAGGCTCGCACAAGCCTCCGAAACTTTCAATCATCGCGGTTAAAATTTTCCAGGGTATATTCTATTGGGATCTCACTCTGTAGTTTAATTTTGAGTGATTTTTGATGTCTTCGTTTTTCATACTGGATGGTGAGGAGTCAAAATGTTAATTCTGTCTCCTGCCCAGAACACATAATCTTTACTATGAAAACCACTACTATGCCTATGCAAGGTCACCTATTGTGCCTCTCCTCAAGAACGCGTATTTCAATTTTTGACTCGTGGCCTAATTATCACACTATTTTGCGAATCGAAATGAAGAACTTAGAATGCGTACGGGCAGGCGTCATTTTGTCTAGAGATTTGCACCAAAACTGCCGGTACAGCACTAATAACGGCGGCAAATGCCTAAATCGTCGATATGGCCCTTCATACCTGCAAAGTTATCATCGGAACATCCGAAAGGCTCGAATAAACACGGTGGAGTGACTCTAGAATGGAATCTGTGCAGTACCGGACAGTTTGGACAGGTTTTACAACTCGCGTGCAGAATTTTCGGTCAATCCCGTTTTCTCGGTGTGCTGTTCCCTTCCGGAGCTCTATCGCTTAGTGAAACGGATTTTCCACTAGTAGTTGGTGGTATTAAGCGGAGTAAGTATATGCGGAAAAGCGTTCAAGATTCATTACGAACTCATGAGAGAATTTTCTAGGGGAAATGTCAGTTCCATACCCCCTTCGGACCCGCGTAAACATACCGGAAACATGCCGTAGTTTCCCTTGCAATTCACTTCGAACTACGCAACTCCGAACATGTTTCCGATACCCGAACGAATCTCAATTAACTTTATTGACCGACCGAAACTCGTGGAGGGCTAGAATATCTCTTTGGCCTAAATTACCCACTTCCATGGAAATTTTGGACCCCAATAGATCTGCTCTCGAAAATGAACAAGATAAGTAGAGTGCACGAACGCGAATTTACCGAGGACCTCACCGAGGACCTCACTGTGTTTCTTATTCCGCCACTCTATACTTCTTCTTTGATTCCTTCGATTCTCGTGGATTACTATAATAGGTTCGTAAAACAGACTTTTTTCAAACAAAATATTCATACAAAATAGTTCTAACAAAATACACATGCATTTTCCCCAATCAAGTAGAAAGTGAGGACGGAGGGGGGGGGGTGTGACATTATATCAGATTGCGACAGGATGTGCGATCATAGTTGTGTGCACGTAATGAGGTAAAAGTTCTAATGAAGAAACATATTTGGTCAATGAAGGAACACTGTTCCGTGCATGGGTTCCGCAGTATAGTGTAAACTTCTACTTTTCAGAATCAGTCAAACGAAAAATGGAATAACCGTCGTATGGATAATCGTTTTCGAAACCGAGACGAATTTTCAGAATGTTTTTTTATGCAGTAGGAAAATTACAATCTACAAAACTAAGGGTGTGCCTAATTAGAAACATCAAAAATTTGATCCTTCTTGATTGGGACAGATGCGAAGATGGCCAACCAATGAGTCAAAATGCTTCTAATTATGATAAAAATTGATCTCTTCGTATTCCAACATGGATATTCCCAAAGTTGAACTCATTAATCTATCATTCCTCATATCACCTATACCTTGAAATAGCCCAATATGACAACTTTATTCGATTTTCAAGCTGGCAGCTCGAACCGTTCTCTCTTTTTTTTATGATGCGTTTGAAAGAGATGTCCGAGCTGCCAGCTTGAAAATCGAATGAGCCTATATAATTGTCGCGCTGTTGGAAGCGAGGTTTGAAGAGGGACTTTTTCCATGATTCCAGGGTCAAATTGATCCGAAATCAATTGTTTGGTAACCGTTACCTTCGGGGATTTTTTTCCTCAAATATTTCAATTTTGAAACACAATTGTATGTACAATACTCGACGAATTCGTTATAGATAAGTTATTAAATTTTATGATGAAATTTTTTTCCCACCATTTGAATCCCTCATATCCTCCACTTGACCTATTTTCCAAGTGTTCCGCGGTTGGGACATGATGTTCCTTTATTGGTACTTTTACCATAAGTGCGGCGAGAGGGGAGGGGGTGGTGAAAAAATAGCCAAAATCAGCGTGACATCACCTGTGGATGGCCCCTTCAAGTGATAAGACATATACTTCCTCTAGCAGAAGTAATAATAACGCCCGCGCCGGCACTGCCGGCAGCTTGGCTCAGCTTGGCTCTTGGGCTCGAGGCAACGATTATCTTGGACTATCTCGAGGTTAGTTGTGCTGATATTGTTGTTGAGTGGCTCGAATGCACAATTTGGATCTCCTCCGATTCTGATTTGAGGCTATAGGTACGCAGCGCAGATTTGATTTGACAAATATCTGCATCGTATCCGGACCTAACCTTTACCAACCAAACAACGCGCGTCGCGCGTGCAACAAGTGGCGTGTTTACTGTTTACTCGCAGATATCAAATGTGCGCGAAATGTCCGAGCAAAACGACGCGAGTCTCGAAGAAAATCACGAGCCTTGCAATAGTGGGTGTAGTGAGCTCATACAACGGCCCCAACTTGAGTCACTAGTTCAACAATACATTGAAAGCGGGGTGAACATCGGCCCATTCACTCGAGGCAAAACTAGTTTGCGAGACGCTGTTATTCGAAAAGACAAAGACTCTGTGCGCTTACTCTTATCTGCTGGAGCATCGCCTTACGTCGTTGACGATGCCGGAGATACTCCTTTGCTGCTGGCCATAAGATCTGGCCAAATTGAGCTGGTGCAGTTGCTGCTCGACGCTGGAGCTGATGTGAATTATGTCAACCATAAAAGCCAGAGGAATACCCCTAAATCCACTCTACATGTAAGATCTCAATATTACTATTGAATATAATCACACATGATGAGTTTTATTCATTTGAATGCTGTCAACCAATAAAATTGAAATTTGTACTTCCATCTCAAAATTTTAATTATGGAAGTATCGTTGTTCCTTGCCTGAACCATTTGCAGAGCCAAGCCCTTCTTGCTCACAACACTACTTATTCTTCTTTCTAGTTTGATGGCTTTCTTGGATATGAGACTAACTGGACATCTCCATTCCAATGATTGTATCTAATGATTTCAGTAGAATGATCTCTGCTATTTTAGACTACTTATCATTCATTCATGATATGTTCAAAAATCAAAAGTACAAAAGTGCTTGAGGAATAATATCATGATAAAGTTTTGTTATTAATTTCACTGCTGATAAACCAGAGTGAAATGGATAATGATGCCACGTATTAAGTATCTAGAATTTATTAATTCAATGATTGTTACAGCTTCACAATACTGAGAAAAATTTTACTCTCAAACATCTATTTACCCTAGATTCATTGAATATCTCCACCATTGGATTCCACGTTTTAGGAGAAACGTCTTCAGAAATTGAAAAATCTGTCTACTTTTGAGTGACCAAGCATACATTCAATGGTACTCTTCCTTGAGCAAATTTTGATAGTTAGTATTCGTTTGTAAGGATGGTGGATTCAATTGTTTCCATTTGAATTGAGTATGATTGATCTCAAAGGAAGACATCTAATGATCAAACATCATATTTCTTATTTAGATTATTATTTCAAGTTCTTTGTGTTTCAATTAAATAATAGCTTGTTCTCACATGAACAGTTCATCTTTCAAGCAAAGCGCTATCACTCAAAATTGAAATGTAGAATTCATACATCACTGAATACAACTATGTTTTTTTGGCAGCCCTTTCTAGGAATCTCGCCCTTACCATTCTTCAACGTTATTATTTAAAAAATCGGACTTTATTCAATAATATCAATTTTTCATACTGTTATTAACATCATAACTGTCTTCAATGAATGTCCCAAAAGAATGGGAAAGCTCGGCCTTACCGTTATTTGAGAGAATCTTACGTTTTCTCTCACTCAAAGGGGTAGTCAGATTTTCTAATAATGTAGCTGAGACACTAGTCATGATAAAATCTGAATTTGTTTTCTGCAATCATCTGATTACAACTAAAACTTACAGGATGCCATGGATTCTAGTGAAGAAATCTTGCAGCTGCTACTCGAGCGTGGTGCGGATCCAAACCGAGCCAA
>JAPYYZ010003307.1:0-16444 GCA_030522705.1 Eretmocerus eremicus | reverse complement strand
ACAACAACGAGTGCTGCGTCGTCCGCAAACCCAACCAGTTCCGCCCCGTCCGGGAGGTTCAGAGCGAGGAAGTCGTCGTATTGGGTGTTCCATTCGAATACGCCAGAGACAGAGCCTTGGGCTATGCCCGCGGACAGCTCGAGCTCGATGCGGCCTTCGTCGGTATCGCAGATGAGCACACGATCTCGCAGTCCATAGCTGACGACCGCGAGTGAGTAGGGTGGTACTCTCCCGCCCAGGGAATTTTAGATATTCTCCCAGCTCGCCGTGTTGAACGTCCAGCGCGATGATGGCGCAAAACCCTCCTCCTGGTTGGGTCGCCATCTTCATTGCAGATTGCACTCGATCCTGCACGCACTCGATCGCGTGAAGTGTGCTGCGCCCCTTCCGGAAGCCGAACGGCATCGGAGACATCCCTACGCTGCGCTCGTACTCCTCCTCCAGTCGGTTGAGGATCATGCGGTCGTACATCTTCCCCAGGTTGTCCAGCATGTTGAGCGGCCGATTTGACGAGGGCTCTTTTGGGTACGATCTATCTATCTATCCATCTCTCTCTCTCTCTCTCTCTCTCTCTCTCTCTCTCTCTCTCTCTCTCTCTCTCTCCCGAAATCGGGATTCCTCGATATCAACTCACTCAGAGATGGAATTGAGCAAATCCACCAGCTCGTCACTCAAGATATCCCTTTCATCTCGCTGGAGTAGCTAAGTCGTGGCCTCATGATTTTGTGGATGACAGTCTCGTTCAAATTCCAGGACTTTCACTGCTTAGGTAGGATCGTAACGAGAATACTGTCCGGGTCGCCCTGTATGTACGCAATGATTTTGAAGAGAAGAAACCAGCTCCATCCTACACGTCTGGCCGAGAGGAACCCGGTGTGTCTGAGTTTCTCCCGTATTGCACAGCAAGGTAGCTCCCCCCCTATATCAGCAGCGGTTATATATAGACCCCCTGGGATCGCGATGCAGGAAGATGATGGGCTATGCAGCCCATTACGTCGGCTGTGTGGTGATTCCAGTCATAGAGTCATGATGGGTCACTTGAACGCAGACTTGTTTGACACGGCTCATCGGGACATCAAAACTTTGTTTGCACTGACGGGAGAGCTGTTCTTACAGATAGTGCAGCATGGCGTGACTCTCCAACACAACTTCAATGTATCTCACACATGGATTGATGATTTTTCTACAGATGGAAAAGATACCATTAGTAACTTCCAGAATATGTTGCTGCCCAGTTTCGGCAAGCACGCGGTAATTGATGTCACCATCAACGTCTCCATATCTGCTCCATCGGAGGATTCCTCCACTCATAGAGATTCCCGGAAGATCACTCCGGAGCAGCGTCATCGAGGGCTTACCATCACCCGCTACGCTGCGACTGGTCAGCCCTTGAGAATGGTGGAACCATCTTGGAAGACGCTGTTAACTGTCTCAATCGGAGTTAAAAAAAAGTTTTAGATGGATTAGCGACTGGAAGAACAGTTGGACCCCGTAGAGACGATGCCCCTTGGATTGGTCCTGAGTTCAAAGCGCTCATGGATAAGCGAGATACGCCACGGAGGCACTGGGAGCAAAACCATTGCAGATAGCCTAAGTATCCTGAGCTCTAAAATAAGTACTTTTGACTCGGCGGAGAGGTTGACGTGCGCCTAAAGCAAGAGCGTAATCCGTTCCTCCAAAGTCATCTTTTGGACGCTCTGGACAGGAATGAAGATATCTGGTAGGAAATGCGCATCCTCAGCCTCTTGCCCGAAAGCAAAGAGGAGGAACTTCATGAATT
This sequence comes from Eretmocerus eremicus, assembly GCA_030522705.1. Lineage (NCBI taxonomy): Eukaryota > Metazoa > Arthropoda > Insecta > Hymenoptera > Aphelinidae > Eretmocerus > Eretmocerus eremicus. The sequence continues at coordinate 14,664 of JAPYYZ010003307.1, read as the reverse complement.
CACGCCCGAAGAGTTGAATGCTCACTTTGCGGGGATTCTCGGATCGCCTCACAAGGATATTGGAGATGGAATGGGCAGAATGAACTCGGCCAAATAGGGGAGCTTCAAATTTGAGCTCACGGATTCCAATGGGATCGTCTCTCTCATCGAACATTCTCCCTCACAGACCGATGGAGCAGACGGGGTCACCCGGGATGTGATCGCAAAGGCACTCCCGCGCTCTGATGATTTCATTGTACATATTTCCAACTCCTATTCCTCCCATGGCATTTTTCCCGAGACTTGAAGCAAGCACAGCTGATTGAATTGAAAGAGACCGCAGCAGCCCCAGGGTCTCGGACTTTTGTCCTATTGCGCTGCTGTGCTCCCTGCCCGAGGTTGTGACAAGGATTGTTCATGACAAAATCACGAAGCATCCGAATGATACGAGCTCACTACATCACTCCCTAGCTGGTTTCAAGCAACATCACAGTATCCAAACAGCTCTCTCAAAGTTCGCCGATAACATCGAAGTGACACTATCCGAGCTGCTGAATGAGCTCCAAGGCCTTAGCTTCTCGAGGTCGGCTCTATTGTGGATCAAATCATACTTACAAGGTCGCATCCAGAAGGTCATTTCGAAAAATGATAATTCTGACTGGCTCAAAACCAACTTGGGTATTCAACAGGATTTCGTTCTTGGGCCATCACTTTTCACCTCGTTCGTCAATGACTCGCCTAGACGGCTATACGGAGAGTCGTTGAACCATTTTCTCAACGCGGATGACCTCCAAATCAATGTTCAAGTTAGAAGGAGAACATCAAGAAGGGAGATGCTCGGCTAAGCAAAATAGCGCGACTTGTTGCTGAGTAGACTGAGAGCTCTGGCTGGCGTCTCATCGCTGGCAAGACCAGAACAATCTTTTTCAGTTCAGGAAAGAACGTAAGAGACCTGCGAAAGATGAACTTACCAGGGGCTGAAATATAGGATGGGGTATCCGTCCCATTTAGTGACACGGTCGTGGAACTTGGTGAGACATTACAGAGTGAACTTACATGGGAACCGCTCATCGATCAAATTACGAACAGAATAAACAGGACCCTGTAGAGTTTGCGGTTCATTGGGGCCTCCACCATCGAGACTCTCAGAAAACGACTGGTCCAGACGTTCGTCCGACTTTATCTCGACTATTGCGCGGTCGTATACCTTGACACCACGGAAGATCTGAAGGCATGGATACAGTGACTGAGCGATGCGTATGTAATATTCAATTGATGGTGTGAGAAGAAACGAGGACATTGCCCCGTACAGAGATTGGGTTGATTGCGTACTGATTTGCGGAGAATGTACTTTGGAGCCCTCTTAATGTGCGAGATCGTTCATATGGAAGGGCCTGGCTACGAGGCTGCAATATCCCCCAGGTACCAATCTGAGTGCTCCAATAGGGTGATGTTGGAGGGCAGGAACTGGGAGTTCCGAAAATGAGAAGTGGCTATGGAAGAAATACTTTCCAGAGTCAATCCGCTCGTTTCCGGAACTCCCTCTCTTTCGGCATCCGGCAAGCAACGACTATATCGTGTCTCAAAGAGGCAGTACATGACTTTTCATTGACATAACCTCCACAAAAAATTGATTAGGTCAAAGGTTATCTTTTCCGGTATGAAGACATCTCATCCTGGTATGTGATTTGCAAGTGGCCTCCTGCCACTGTTCAACTGTGATAATCAATTCGAGCCCTCACACTTGTTCTCATCTTCAGGCACGTGGAATGGCTCATCACATCTGTGATAGCTACTAGATCCTTGACCAAATGATTTCAACCTCGCAAAATGTATTTCCATGTAACTGAATGATTGATTGATTTCCTGATCTAGTGAAAATAAAAGGACATCTGACTATCCATCTCTCCTTCCCTTCCTCCGTCCTCTTTCTCTCTCCCTCTGAGTTTTCATCAACACAACCTCCACAAAAAATTGATAGGGGGCCCGAACATTTTTTCAGGCTATGAAGGCATTACTTCTGGATGGGTAATTTGCAAGTGACCCTGTGTCACCGTTCAACTAGGATGATTAATTTGAGCCCTTACACCTGTTTTGATCTTTTGATTTTTTTTGTTTTCATTTCTAGTAACGTGAGATGACTGGTCACATCTGTGATAGCTACTAGATCCTTGACCAAATAATTTTGACAAGGCAATGTGTATATTTTTGTACCTGAATGACCGATTGAATTCTTGCCATGGTGCAAAGAAAAGGACATCTCTCTCTCTCTCTCTCTCTCTCTTTCTCTCTCTCTCTCTCTCATTTATCTCTCTCTCTCTCCCTCTCTCTCAATCTGGGCGGTGGTGAGTATTTCAACACGTATCTAACATCGTTCCGTGTTTGAATGCATCACTCATCCATAAAACGTCGTCTCGAGCGGCACTTCTTGAAGATTGGATTTCCTCCCGCAGGCTCAAACCATCCGAGCATCACTGCATGGCTCCTGCACGAGCCTGGGAGGAATAATTCCCATTCTGCATCCTCGACATCATCAGGTGGGCGACAGCAAAATAGAGATCCTCGCGCATGCTCAGGGGTCGTCTGCTACGCCATGACATTCCCCTGCTGCTGACCACTGCATGATGAGCGACAACAATTGCTCCATCTGGGACAAATGATCAGGCAGCGAAGAGTGCACCTCCTGTGAACAACTTGTCCACGCCGAGTGCTTCAAGACAATAGGAGCTAATGTAACTCGCGTACGATGCCTCCAGGCGAGCGAAAAATTGACAATGAGAACATCAGCGAGCGCGGTGAAGCAAACGACCGCAGCAAAACAAACGACCGCAGTCCACCGCAGCGATGTGAACCTGCTGAGAGAGAGATAGATAGATAGATAGTCCTTTATTCGTCCGAAAACAAAAATTCAAATTTGGTATTAATACATACGTCAAAATTTGGTCACTAATATACTTATCACATTTGTGGGTGGTCAATGGACCTTATATTACACAAAATAAATTACACTAAGACATACTAGGGCTCGAAAAAGACATAAAATAAGGATACCACAGTTGGAGAATATCAGTCATGTGACTGAGAGTCACTCAAAAAGTTCCATAAAAATTAAAAGAGCCCTTAGAGATTGAAAAAATGCCCAGCGTCCGCATCAGTCCTTCGTGGGGGGGGGGGGGGGCGTAATCGGGAAGTCTCTCCCTGCCCCCCCAAATTGGGAGAGTTTCGGCAGTTACCGGAAACATATAGGGAGAAAATCCCAGAGACGAGCGCATTGACTCTGGAACGATCTTTGTCCATAGTCGAGTCGCATCCTTGGAATTTTGAGTTCCTGATCTTCTGCATCACCCCGCTGAGGGCGCTCGGAGTGGTGCTTGGTGAACATTGCAGCTGAAAAAACAGGCTCTTTCAAATGCACTATCCTATACATTAGAAGAGCTACAAAGTACATTCTCCGCGAATCAGTACGTAAACATCCCAAGCGCTCCCTGAACGGAGCGATGTGATCGTCTCTCCTAATACCAAGAATGTATCTCACACGTGAATTGCTCAGTCGCTGTACCCGCGTCATCAGTTCGTCAGTGGCGTCCAGGTACACAACCGCGCAGTAGTCCAGGTGGGTCGGACTGAGGTCTCGACGAGTCGGATTCGGAGAGTCTCGGTAGTACAGGCCCTAATGAACCGCAAGCTATAGAAGGCCTTGTTGACTTTCTTTGTAACTTGATTAATATGCGGCTTCGACGTCAGTTCTCTGTCCAAAATCACACCGAGACTCACGACCGTGTCACTGAATGGAACGAATACCCCATCCTGCATCTCAACTCCTGGCGAGTCCATCCTTTGCAGGTCTCTTACGTTCCTTTCAGAACTAAAAGAGATTGCTCTGGTCTTGCCAGCGTTGAGACGCAGGTTGAAGTCCTCGGCCCACCCAGCAACAAGTCGCCCTATTTCTCCTCGCCAAGCAATGCCCTCCTTGATGTTCTTCTTCTCTACTTGTGAATAGATTTGGAGGTCATCTGCGTGAAGAAGATGATTTACCGTCATTCCTCCCAGTAGCTCAGGCGTGTTATTAACATACAAGCTGAAGAGTTGAGGCCCGAGAACGGAACCCTGTGAAGCACCGGGATTGGTTGTGAGCCAATCAGAATGACCATGTTTTGATGTGACCATTTGGATGCGACCTTGTAGATATGATTTTATTCACAGGATCGCCGATCTCGAGAAGCCAAGGTCTGAAAGCTTACTCGGCAGTTTTGAAGGTGAAATTGTGTCAAATGCCTTGCTAAAGTTAAACAGTAGTAATGGGGTGATCTTCTCCCTATCGATACTTACTCTGATGTTATCGGTCAACTTCAATAGAGCTGTCTGGGTGTGTGATGCTGCTTGAAACCGGTCTGGAAGTGATCTAGTAAATTCCTATTTTCAAAATACTCCGTGATTTGGTCATGGTTAATTTTTTCCAAAACCTTCGAGAGGAAGCACAGCAGTGCAATAGGACGAAAGTCCGAAACCGCTGATGGAGCTGCAGTCTTTTTGAGTGCGATCAGCTGTGCCTGCTTCGAAGCCTCAGGAAAGATGTTGTGAGCGAAAGAGGAGTTGAAAATATTTACAATAAGATCACCTATGGCCGGAAGAGCCTTCGCAATCACACTTTGCAGAACCCCGTCCGCCCCACGGGCCTGTGAGGGAAAGTGCTTGATAGCTAGGACCACTTCATTGAAATTTGTGCGCTTGAACGTGAAGCCCTCCTCTGAGGCCAAATTCATTTCGTCCATCGCTGCTCCAATATTTCCGCAGAACACGACTGCTAGCGGGCCTTCTACACCAGTGCCCGCGCAGATTCGAAAGCAGGGGGCAGGAGCGTGGCTTGGTCGCTCCAGACGCCGCTTTCGAGACCATATGTAGGGTGTAGGGACGGAGAGGTTCTGTATCACAACCTGAGCCCACTAATTGACTCAGCAGCTACAGCCACACCCGCACGGGCATCGTGATCTTCAGACATCTTCGAAGATAATTAGGTATTGATCGCGCGAAGCCTTCTGGATCTATTACTTCAGCGATTCGACATGCTCGAGAATCAGCTTAGCAAAATCAAATTTCTCGTGAGCCGACGCGTCGTTGCAAATACTTCTCCAGTTCCTACGCCAGCAGTGAGTGAGCTGAATGATCAGCTGTCTGCGCGCATGTCGTCTCTCGAGAAGCTTTCAGGAGAGCAGATCTCGCAGCTGGACGAGCTTTGTCAAGATTGTCGGCTACTCTCCGAGCAAAACGCAAAAATAAGAGATGAGATCTCAGATCTTGAATCATTCTTCAAGAGCAACGAAGGCACTCTGCGCGAGCCCAAATCTGTAAATTGTAATTTTTGTTGTGCTCGGAGTTCACAACAATCTAATAACCCGCGTACTACACCCAAATCAGATTCGCCCAACCACTTGCGTGCTGGAGGACGGGGCAGTGGACTTGGTGGTGATGGTCTTAAGTGCTGTAATTCAATCATAAACGATGCGTTGGAGAAAGACTCCATTGCTTTTGTGGGAGAGGGACGTGATATTTCATATGCAGTGCTCAAGACCATTCTCCCCTCCCTGGAGAGGGAAGACATTACTGATGTCCGTGTCCTGCACTCTGCCTGTGTTGCTGGGGGGGGGGGTCGATTTCAGCTCACGCCGAAGAATCAAGGAGATTTCCCCAAAAAACTATCTCCCGCTCATTACTATTAAGCGTCGTTCGACTCTCTCGCCGTTGCTGAGCCGGGGAAGTGATCCGACCTAAGCGTACGGTCACTCATGATTATTTGACAGCATCTAGTCTTGAGCCTTCATTTCTGGACCCAGGAACCAAAACCCACGTGCCAGGTCAGAAGATTTCTATAAATGAAATGCTGCCCCGTGAGGAATATAGGGAAAACATGCGTTTTAGGCCAATCGCACGGGGTTTAGGCTTGGAATATGTCTGGCACAGTGGTGAGCGTTTCTTGGTCAAGCGGGAGAATGGAAATCGTGCGCAAGCATTCGGGTCCCTTACTGAGCTCCATATCATTCAAACGGCAAGTCGAACAACTCCTGATCACACTCCTGATACCTCGAACCATATCCGGAATGCCTCCACTGTTCCGGAGCAGAGTGAAAACTTGACAGGAACATCGGCGGGAACACCCTGACCGAACACAGTGGCCGGAAAGTGACAAGGGAGTGGCAGTTTCTCAAAAGCGGGGTTCCTTAATGTCAACTCACTTCCAGATACAATCGAGCAACTTCACCAGCTTGTCGCTTAAGATCCTTCCTACCATATTTCTGGGCAGGCTGAGTTGTGGTTGGATGATTTTGTAGATGACAGTTTCGTTCGGATCCCGGGTTTCTCATTGTTGCGACAAGACCGTAACATGGAAGATGATGAAGTTGCCTTCTATGGGCGCAATGATTTTAAGGTAGAGAGAATGACTTCGTCTTATACTCCTGGCCCAGGGAAACCTGGTTCACCTGAATTCCTTTTCTGTAGCGTTCAGCAAGGTAGCTCTCCACCAATATTGGTAGGGGTGATGTATAGACCCCTTAAGGTTGCCATGCAGAGGGATGATGAGCTATTCGGCTCGTGACGCCTGCTGTGTGGTGAAATAAGTCATGAAATTGTAATGGGAGACCTGAACGCAGACATGCTGGATGCAGATCACCCTGACAAAAAACGCTTGCTGCACTGATTGAAGAACTGTCTCTGCGAATTGTGCAGCATGGCGCCACTCACCAACACAACCCCAATGTATCTAGCACGTGGATTAACCACATTTACATTGACGAGACCATCATTGTTCCTGACTCCTAAAAGAAGACACTGCCTGGTATCGGCAAGCACGCGGTCATTGATGTTACCATCAGTATTTTCACCCTCGCTCCGCCAAGAAACTTTTTCACTTATAGGGGTTTCCGTTTGGATCAGTTGACCGATTGTAGTATCAGCCCTCGAAAATGCTGAAACCAGCCTGAAAGATGCTGTTGATTGCTTGAATCGATATTGAGAAACTGTTTTAGATGAATTAGCGTCTGAAAAAAATGGTGAGACCCCGTAAAGACGATGCTCCTTGGATTGGTTTTGAGTTGGAAGTGCACCTCCCATCACTGGTTGATCGTTCGACATCTTCTCGTCCTCTACTGTAGTTATTCCAATAGATTCGTTGAGTTGGGATATGAACAGATCCAAGGTTCTGTATGAAAAAATGTTCTCCTTCAGATTCATACTCGGAAAAGCGATTTCATCGGGAATTCCAGGGATGAAATTTCGCTCTTGTATCATGCTATCATAACTTCTGGCCACTTTAACCGATTTAGATCCCGCAGAAAGCAGCCAATAGGTAGTTCAAAACCCTATGGAATGATGACTGTCAACATATTGATGTTTGATGCATGAGAATGTTCCTTCAATGGATTAGGTTTCATACGATTCGAATTTTCCCATAGAATACTTCATTCATAATCCGACCTTACATCCGAAATATACCGACTCTACTCGTGCAATACTCTTCATATATTATTTCATACAATTCAAACTAACTTGATCTTCTCCACAATTTATTCATGTTGCTACGAATTTGATTCTTTCTTGAGATTAATGGCTTCTCTGAACGAGAACTTCTCTAAACATGACAAACGAAACCCAAATATTTTGTTCGCTCACTTTCCCACAAAGCTGGAGAAATTTACGGGTATTCTCATTTTCATCTCGGTGAACCATGATTTGTCGTGGATATTGCATTCAAGACTGATCACAAGAAATAGCATTGTAGATTTGATGAACCTTATGAGCAGAATGTCAAGTTTGGCCATAATCAAAAACTGAGAATTTACCGAGAGGAGCTTGATGAATCATACTAAATTGCATGACTATGTCAATCGAAAACTCATAGAATTCAAAATAAATGAAAAGTGCTCGACAGAATATTTTGATTTTTGTTGGAGAAGGATTCAGACGTTGTGTTAGAATAGACCCCACAAGAATTCTTGAGGAACAAAAACCACCGAATTAGGACCCGTTCGAGGCCACCGTGATTTCGATACCGGCCGAATGAAGAGAAGATCAAACCAAGTTAGACAATAACAAACATCCGTCAACTCATATTTTGACTCAAATGAAAGAATTTTTCGAGAAATTTAGGAGAAACTTTCCGAGCCATCCCGATCTGCACGGCTCTGAAATGGCCTTGAAACCATCTTCAACCGCCGGGCGATCCACTTTCTGCTGGAAAGCTTCTCCGCTGATCTCGATTGATGCAGCAGAGCCAGAGTTGTATCCTTCCCAAGCTTGGATGGTTATTTGAGTATTTCTGGAGTTCACTTATCAAAGAAGGCCTTCAAAGAAGTTCGTTTTTAGACATATATTCAACGCATATCTGACGACACTTTATACTCGGGAGGATTCTGGAAGACTGCATTCTCGAAGTGAGATGATTTAACGAACACATGAAAGTACGCGTGAAGGCTAGACCAGCGAGGTTTCAAGAGGTAAAATGTATTTCTATGTGTACTTCTATAATTATCACAAGGTACTAGAATACGTGCCAGTAGCACAGAACATTGATTGGAAAACTCAGATTCCCTCCCAGCTAAAATTATATCTGATAAAGTCAGAAACTATATGGAGACAAAATTCAAGACAAGTCGAAGAAAGAATTCCTCCGAGAATAATTTTCGGGTATCTGAGACTCCAAAACCACGTAGTAGGCTTAAAAAAGTTCCCGTAACCACTATTTGAAAGTTTTTCTATCCTATTTTTCGGCTGCTTCTTGCAAAATCGGAGTATGAGCCGGTACATGGAGTCATTGGTCACTATAAGCATCCCTTCTCAAGAACACGGCATTCGACCACTCGGAAACGAGAATATATGCACCACCCAAATTCTGTGATGATGAATCGAGGAGATAGTGCGGAATGATATTACCATATAATCTTACGCAATGATATCTTACGATAACATTACCAAGTATCATCACGTGATTATTCTTGACCGGTACCGTATGTAGCCCCTAGGAATCAAAAGGACGCCAACAAGTGCTTGTGTTCCATAAAAACTATCATGTGCTTCGAGAGAGGGCTGGCCTTTAAGCGGGAGGTCCCTGGGAGCCGACATGTGCTTTTCTTGAGCGCTCTTGCGACAAGCGCTTTTGTTGTACGGAGAAGTTATGTGCTTTTGTTAACTGCTCACGTGACAAGTACGTCTGTGAATAGGGAGTGTCGGAATCCTCAAATTCTTCCACACGAACGTGCAGCATCGTATTCGCCCTCATTCTCGGCTGATCGAGTAAGAATTTTATGCGCTCTGAAATCCAACTCCACCTCTGATATTGTTAGTGATGTCACAATGCTCAACTTTGAATCACCCTTTGACGAACTCGCAATTGATGCCACCGCGCATGATCACATGAGGAAGCTAGGCGCAGCACTTGCTACCTCGCAGTCCGGAGTATCATCTCAGCTAAGCACGATGGACGAGGAGTTGAATGAGGTTTCGGCGTGCAGGTTGCTCAATCTCTAGCCATTCCCACACTGAGCGCCGATTTCACTGCAACTCGTGTACAATTCGATCCTGGCAAGGTGCGATTCTCAGGCATCCCCAGCGATATTCAATTTTGATGATCCAATTTTCAATACCCTAGAAACACTGCAGATAAATCATCCTCAATGCCGGACTCAATCGCAAGCTCCGGCGTAGCTCGCGTTGGTACAATAAACTCTACGGTTTACGGTCTACTAGGGTATGCACTACCGAGACTCTCCGAATTCGATTCGTCGAGACCTTAGTCCAACCCCACCTGCACTACTGGGCGGTCGTGTACCTTGACGGCGCTGAAGAACTGAGGACGCGGATACAGAGACTGAGCAAGTCATGAGTGAGATACATCTTCGGTGTAAGGAGAGACGAGCACATTGCCCTGCTCAGAGAGTGCTCGGATTGGTTGCATACTGATTCGCGGAGACTTGCTTCGCAGTCCTCTCAATGTAGCAGATGAAGAAACCTGGCCACTTGGCTGCAATGTTTCCAGGTAGCAATCTGAGCGCCCTCAGCGGGATGATGCTGAGGGGCAGGAAGTCAGAGTTTCGAAAATGATAATTGATTATAGATCAAATCCCTTCCAAAATCAATGCGCTTGGTTTCCTTTCTCGGCTCCCGGCAAGCAACAACTTTGTCGTATTTCAAAGGGGCAGTGAGAGATTTCTCGTGGACATAAACTCCACAAAAATCGATGGGGACGCCGGGTATCTCTTCTACTTATGAGGGCATTTCTCTTCATTTTCCATGTGTTGACTGCACGGGACCTGGTGTCTCGTTCCATTCTGATCGTGATGATTATTCTGGCCCTTATATCATTCTGTACGTTTAGGTCTCAGTGGCCCGACTAGCCACATCTGTGATAATATCAATATCCTTGACCGAATGATTTTATTTGAAGTATATTCATATATTCCTTCCACTGTCTGTTCTAACCTCTACCACTGGGCAAATCAAGGGATATCTCTCTCCCCTTTCTCCCCCCACTCACTCTATCTCTCCCTATCTCTCTGAAAAATTGTTCATCTGGATAAACTGTATGACGTGAGTGCATGAAAGATGATCCAATGATCTCATCACTTCACTAATTCTAAAGCAAACACCATCAAGAAATCTGACAAACTCATTCATCATCAAAATTCTTGCCCAAATATGCGGTAGGAGACGAATGAGATACAGATGTGGAGAAATGATTTGTTATATCTTCTGTACTTCCAACATCAATATCATCATCTGAATCGAACGTCTCTTGGGAGGCATATCTCATCATCCCATCGAATTTTCGAGTTGTTGATATCCATTCACGATGCGCCACCGGATGGAAAGCTGATGGACGCTGGGTTGTACAGGCGTATGCTAAACTTCCAGAAGGAGTGACTTCCTCACCGACAGGGGGGACACCTAGGGAGAAATATAAGATGTTATGCATCATTCCGTAGCTGAATGATAATGTCGGAGTCTTTATGAGATAGATGCGATGCTCGGTTATGGGAATCGGATCTGTTGCCAGTGCCCAGGATTCATTCCCAGTGCGTGGAGAATACCAACTTCTCGAATAGCCGGATTCAGAAAATGAGTACTCCTTTGTAGTTCTGTTCGAAGAGTTCGATGGGTCCAGGTTTGGATGAATATGTATCATAGGCGATGCAGATTTGGGGTCAGATTGAATGCGCAGAGGTCATATTTGAACCATAAATTTTGCAAGGAAATCTCTACCCGCGCACTCCCTGCGCTGAAAGACAACGTCACGGCACACTTTTCGTGTGACGCCAAAGGGCTGTCAATTCGGTTCAACAATAATGGTTACCAATTGAATCTTATCCATGCGATGAATTTAAGATTCTTGGTCTTGGTATGTAAATAGTTTGAATCTAATCGAATTCTTTTCTAATAAGTATATACTCTCAATCTGATTGAGCACGATTCTGAAGGCGGTTGTTATCTTTGTCTGAGAGATGGAGAAATGACTCAAATCAGAGTATTGATGTGTGCTCCACTCGAAATTGGAGAAGAACAATTGATTTTGAGTCCGCATGGAGAATGGAGCTTGGGGGTCTCATCTTTCCAAGCCGCGTGCACGCAATCCTTGTAATTTGCAAAAAAAAGGAGACCTCCTCCAAGGCGGTCAGCACCTAAACGATGACAACAAGCCCCGCCAAACCGTCGACAGGCTCACGAGGCTGCAGGCGCCACAACTGAATCTCCGGTTGCAGAGGTTCGAATCCGGAGAGTGCCTCGAGGAAGGCCGCGACGACCCGCCCCGATTCTACCAGCAGGTCGAGAGCATCAGCGTCCACGGTAGCACAGCCCGGACGAGGACGATGACCTCGCGCCGCCTCCTTCACCCGCGGCTCAAGGCCGCCAGCGTTGGAGGCAGCTGAGTCTCGTTGAGGATAATGGGCTTCTACCGCCACTTCTACCAGTTATTCGAGGCCACCAGCGCCAGCGGCAACCTCATCTCGTCGAGAACGACGGGTTTGGACTGCCATAGCCACCACCAGCTCGGGGCCGCCAGCGACAGTGACATTCGAACCCCGTTGAGGACGACCGGTTCGGCACAATTACCTCCACCTGCGGCCCAAGGCCGCCAACGTCAACGGCATCGCAGCACCGTCGGGAGCGACAACGGCACGCCATCGCCACCACCGGCTCAAGGTCATCGTCGTTGATTGGTATCCCCAGCAGTGGCTCGAGATCACCGCTACCGGCGGCAGCGCATCCCCGTCAGGGATGACGGGCGCGCGCCACATCGGCCAGCTGATCGAGCGCGGCCTGCCCATCATCGGCGCTCTCGATGACCAGTACGGCGGCCCGCGCGCGCCGCAAACGAAGACGTGCTGCCACTGACGCCGATTCATCTGACTACTTATCCGACAATGAGGTTCCTGTGCCAGCGCCTGCATCATCAAGACCAGATTCACTCCCAAATAGCAATAGTAATAGAATAACTCATCCGCGTCGGAGCATTTCAGATCCTTCAAGAAATCCGATGAATTCCGACGATCCTGACCGAATCTTCAGAAATAGCAATTCAGGCTGAATAGCGAATAGCACAGAGACCGTGAATTCGAAAAACCGAAACATGATGGTGATTCCAGTTTGAAATCTCACCACAGCTCTTGAAAATACGTTTATGCACTTGAACGACGCGTCGAATTCTAGAGAACGCTCGCGATTTGGAAGTGGAATGGAAAATCCTCAAAAGCTACCTGCCTTTTTCGGTGATTCTTGAGGTTGGTTTAGACCTGAACACGCATTTTTTCTCTGAATCCATTGAACTTACCGGAAGAGACAGTGTGCTGAGATTATAAGAGGCTTCCAAAGGTGATGCGCGTGAAGCCGTCAAAACTTTTTTCGCTTCTAGAACGAGTGCTCAAGAAACAATGAGTACTTCAGAAATAAGTTTTGGGGTGAATCGTGTAATTCTGGAGGAAATTGTTGCTGAAATCAAAACCTCACCTTCTGTATATTAGGGAAAAACTGATTCCGTCAAATTCGCTTCTAAATTGAAAAATGCTGTTATTGCAATGGAATCTATGAATAATGTAGGATATTTACATAGCCCAGGGATAACCAAAGAAACTTTTCAGAAAATTCTACTTCCTATGGTACATGAATATACGAGATTTGCATCAAAACAAGATGCAAACAAGGTGGATTCAGAAATGTTATCTGAATTCTGATTCGAGGAAACTCAAGTTGTACTTTGAGCAGGAACAATTGGGTCTCACAATATTTCGAATCAGAATCAGAGCTAAAATGATGAGAAGAACGTAACTTTGAAGGAATCCAATTAGAATTTTGTGTGCAGCACGACATCTAAAAACTCGAAATATCACAACTTGGATGATGAAAAATTTTGTGTTCGCTGTAAGCCTAAGAATGAACTAGAACTAGTATTTAAATAGTTGTATGCCATAATTTCGCTCGCGGATCTTTGAAAAAGCATGGGAGGTTAGCCCGAGAGCTGAATCTATGTTTCAACTGTGCGCAAAGATTTCTCTAAGGATGAGTGTTCACGATGCACACGGAATAACCACCAATTATTATTGCATTCCGTAGCAAACGATTCGAAAGATTCGACGCAACCTTCAAACAAATTTCGTGAATCGAAAAATCCAACAGATTTCCGATCTTCGGAGGATTCTCAATCCGACGATCCTCCGACGGTTTAGCCTCAAAATCTCCGATTGTGACCAAATTCCGCGATTCTATTACGATATTTCTCTCTCGATGTCATAGATTCCCGTATGAGTGAAAAACTAGCCAATAATTACAAGTGGATCGAATTAGCACTACTGTTGAGTTACGGAGTAAGTCAAATCGAACTCATCACTTCAATTTCCGAGAAAGTAGAGGAATTCAAAATCAGATGCGGACCTGGAATATTCTCTCTGAAAGACTTATTGATTGTGGAGAGTCTCTCGTTACCATCGCGATGTGTGTCACTCCTGAATTGTCTCAGTATTGTAAGAATATTCCAAGCATCAAATTTATGCCATATAGATCAACTCCAGATTTACTGATTGGTCAGTATAATGTCAAACTCATTGTGGCTCGTGAGATTGTGGAATTTAAGGATAGAGATATTTTACCATCACGTTGCCTTTTGTGTTGGTCCTTACACGGCAAAAGTTCGTGTTTGCCCCAATTTCCAGGAAGTAGTTGCATGAACATTTCGGTATTGGAAGAATTCAAATTCAAAGCTCTGAAAAAAATTGATGAGAGACTATTCTTCTCCAGTATCAATCGGTGTCAGTACCAAACCAAGGACGAACCCACAAGATTGGCGCGCTCTCCAGATTCTTGATCAAACTAGTCGCCACATTGCTGGAGCGTGGGAAGTAGGCCTTTTATGGAAAAACGATGAGGGCTCAATTCCGAATAGTCGACTGTTTGGGATTATGAATGAATTTAGTCATATTTACCGAGAATACGGTGTGTACGGCAATTATCTGATCTTAACTTCATATTATATGAATCTGAAGCCCATCAAGAAAGTCCACTGGCTACGCCCCTGCGTGGCGTAGACCACGTGACAGGCTTTTCTCTACCTAGCTCGCGACTCGTCTCGCTTCACTCGCTCTCTTCCGTGGATGCCTCTCTGCCGTGCACATCGCGCGTCTCCGCGTTGTAGCGCTCGCGCAATGA
>JAPYYZ010003306.1:0-15440 GCA_030522705.1 Eretmocerus eremicus | reverse complement strand
ATTTTTCCGAATCGGTCTATTGTGAAATATTACGATGCGTCCCAATTATTCTTGACCAAGTGATCGAGGAGGAACGAAATTTTGTTTACAATTAAAAGGCTTTTCCCGAACTCGGTGCCCGGTCGCGGTTCGGGAACTTATGGCGGTAGAAGCTAGCCGGGATTAAATTCGATAGTTTCTGACGACAGAAAACTTTGAATTTCTTGAAGTCTTCACATAGATCAAAATTGAGAGTCCGTCTGGGAAAATTGAAAAAAGTAGCGGAAACGAAATTTAAATACCACCCTAGATTTCGCACACACCACCTCTTTTTTATCACATGTATCTCAATCGTAACTCCAAATTGCAGCTGGAGTGACTCGTGGAGCGCTCACCATCAGCAGCAGCAGCAGCAGCAGGCAAGCAGGCTGGCCTCGCCGCTCGGTAGCAGGCGCTCCTCCTACGACCACCAGCATCATCACCATCAGCACAATCATCATCATCAGCATCAGCATCACAATCACCAGGGATCGGCAGCGTCGCCGACGGGCTCGACGACGTCGACGCATCGCTCGCGCTCGGGCAGGCCTCCGAGCAGTCCTCAGCACCAGCAGCAGTCGTCGTCGGCGATACCGAGGAGGCCGAACACTCTGATACCGACGAGGGCTGCGAGGGCCGTCTCGGCGAGCGGCCGATCGCCAAACTCCTAGCAGAGGCCCCGCATATTCTTTCTCATCGACATCTAGCCCTCGGTCGGCTTCGATGAGTGCAACCGTGGCCCCCGACTGTCTGATTGAATCGCAGCGATACGAGCCGAGCCGCTTTTTCATCTTTCCACGAGCTCGGTGGACTGAAGTGTCTATTTTTTTTCTAGACTTTAGTTCGTTTTCAAGATTCGAAACTCATTTTCTGCTCAGAGTAGTACGAAAAATTGAATCATTTCTAAACTCTTCTTTCTTGGCGCGATCAATGACAGTTTTTCTCGCGTTATGCAAAGTGATTTAATCAGACAGACCCAGGCCATTAGAATTTGACAGTTCAAATTATTGCTAGGACAAGATGCAGACATACTAAACGATTGTATCAGATATATCAGCATTGTTCATTGAGAATATTTCTCTTGCGTGCAATTATGCATCATCATTTTACACGTTATCTTTTTACATTGTAAATAGCTGCAGCGCAGAATTTCTATTCAGTAATCTGATAGTGAGGTAATGATTTTGTGATTCTAGATGTTTCGTAGACGATGACCCTTCAATTCGTTTTTGTAGACTGCTGTAAATATATAAAACGATCCGCGGGTATTGAGTTGCATTGTAAATTATTTCGATTGATCTTATAATAATGATCAAACTCGTACAATTATTACTTTTACGCGCGAGACTGCTCAATAATGTTCAAGAATTTTTTTACATAGGGATTTGTAGTATAGATGATTCCTAGTGTTTACAATTTTTTGAATCATCGAATCTCCAGTACTATTTTTTATCGGCATGCTGTTTCTCTTATTTTATGAAATCTTCGATATTCATCAACCGATTCCGTCAACTGCTCGGCTTGGTTCTTTTGATCGAAAATGATCAACAACATACGTTGACTATGCTCGAATCATTTTTTTTTATACAAAAGAAACAAAAAATATCATGGATATAATATTCGAGCGACAATAACGTTTGAACGAATCACCCATTAGCTCGTTCATTACTTGTGATGCTGGTGGGAAGACGCGATCATGAAAGAAGTTGTTTCAGAGAAAAATTTCGAACCGAAATCATGACGAATGTTATTTTAGAGATCGATTTTGTACAAAGATATGATGAGATATATAACAACAATAACTATTAGGGCGACAAGCTGAATGCAAAAATCTTTGAAAAGGCACCATCTTATAATTCGCCCAATAGTTCTATAAAAATCACCTTCATAATTCAATTCCAACAGGTCACGATTCCCAATCGATTCAGACGTTGTGAGTCTTGGAATGAATGAGCATCATTTGCAAAAGAAATTGTATGGTTATCGAAACAAACATGATTCCAATTTTGTAAATTTCATACCACAAGCTCCCGAGCAATCGACAAAAAAAATTTGAGGTCAATATTTTAGTCTGGAATTTATTGTTGAACTAAAATAGCACTTATAAGAGTGATCGAAAAAGGATCTATATACTCTTCTCAAAGCGATTGCGAATCATTCATGAACAGTTTGGATGCCTTTTCTTTGAACGCTATCATCATTTTGAATCAAACGGAACCTTCAATTTTTCGTGATACATTTAGCGAATTAGGAAAAACTGTATGTAAATTGCTAAATTATTTATGTATCTATATAATTTGATGATGAATGATTCATCTACTCATTGAATTACGAATTTGAAATATGAGATGGTAAGAAGTTGCACGGCGTTGTCTCGTGACGAAACTGCGTTGAGCAGTAAATAAATTATATTTGCTCGTAAAATAAAAAGGAGTTTTTTTCTTATGAATCAAGCTGGTAGTCAGCATTTTACTGAATATTCACTCACTCTGGAAATTTTAAAGAAATCGATGAAAAAAAAGTACCCATTTCACTATCAATATCTGCTCTTTGTGCACGAATCTGTTTCAAACGACCAATTGATAGTCGATCTTTGCGAGTCAAGGGTTTCATGATAAATTAGTACAAAAACTAATATACTGCTGTAGTGACTGTGCAATTGTGCATGAATACTGAGGACTATCAGCCAATGCACCTCTGAGATCGATTCAATTACGACGATGCGTAATAGGATTCCACGGAAGATTTTGTTGAGATGAAAAATATGAGGTAAGTGAGATAAGAGAGACTATTCTCGTGATACCAAGCTTCTTGAGCGTCTAACTCTGACATATTCTGATATTTTTGTAACTTACCATAGCTAATTTTGAAGCTCATTCTAATTCTCTTAGAATGAAATGGAGTATGTGTGCATTCGATTTCAGAACGCCTAACTGTGCTTTTACTAATCGGTAGTGATTTCCCTGTCATCTTCTCGGGATTTCCCTGTTCCGGACAGGAATATCCCATAAGTATATTTACAGTGTACCAACTGAGAGATCAACTCTCACGTAAGACCATCAAGGTTTTACGGAAAAATGATTGTTTTAGGCGTTTTTGAGAGGGTATACTTACATATAATTTCATTTAGTGCGGCGAAATTGTATGCACTCCCACGTTTCTGAGCGACCATAATCATTACTAGATGAGAATTCAAGAAATATGATATTCGTAATTTTTTAGAGAAACATATGGTATCACAAAATTGGGCACGACTCCTCGACGGCCAACTCGTCTCCGAATTTGGTTCATAAAATCGGTTCAGAATACTGCATTTTAAATTTAGAGAATGAGGAGTTTGATGGCATCAAAACAGGGAATCAAACGAGTTCAGATACAATAAGATTGGTTGACTGGCATTTCTTTCAGCGGTTTTACTAACAGGAAAGCGCATCAGGTGTGCGGACCATAAATTTGGACCAAACTTTGGAAACTTGATTGTTTTGATGCGACGAGACATGAGGGAATCCCATACTGACAGCAGTGGACTTGAGTCCTTTTCTAAGGTCCAGATTCAGCCCTCTAGATCTCTTCCTTCAAAAACACAATGTGGAGGTAGTCAAAGTTTTCATTTTAACGTCAGGATTTCTAGAGAAAAGATATAGTCAAATTTCGTCGGCTCAAATTGAAGAATGGCCATTTTGAGATGAAAAGGACTGATTAAATCCAAATCCAGTGAACAATAATTCAAAATGTTGAGGATGCGATGTCCAACTTGAGAGAAATCATCTGGGATTGGTATAAATCGTTTGACTCGGTCGCCTCGATAGAAGTTTGGAGCATAAGAATTCAACTCAAAATTTTCTAAAAGAATCTCAAAGATGAGAGCCTGAACTTTGAAATAACTCACCGCAGCTTCCAATAGTAACTGAGATCCGAAGTCGGAGCTACAGCGTTTATAATCTTTTTCCCATAAAGTTGCCACAATTACCCCAGTGACCAGTCACTCCAGTTCACGATACTTTGTTGCATCACGATTATTGACTTTTAAAGATCCGAGATGGGCACTACGATTTGTTAGATATAAATCTGCACTCCGATTTGAGGGGATAGAACACCAGTTCAAGTGGAACCGGTCCATTTTTCAAAGTAGCTCAATCGTAATCGGGCGCACTTGTAATAAACTCTGACAAGGAATTTTCGGAGAACCCACGTAACTTTGCACCAATTAGTAATTCTTTCAAGTTTGAGTCAATTTTACACAAACTAACTTATCCTAATTTTGTATATTCCACAACGATCTAATCTCCTTCCGTTTTTTATTGGAAAAAGTCAGTCTTGTCGTAAGTTACTCGCTAATAACATTGGTCAACAATATTTTTTGGTCGAGATAATGCATAATTCATCCATTTATTTGGTTGTAAAATTCGAAGAAAACGAAGTCTGTTTAGTTCCTATGTCAGGATTGTTTCTTATACATCATGAAAAAAGAGGATTCAACGACAAGGCTGACGTTTTTCGGGCGTAGAGGAGCTTTTTCTTGCAAAAGCCTGTGAAAGTGAAAATTATTTTCCCCTTTCAGGTGATGAAAGACGTTTCTGGCCAATTTTATACGCTACATTCGAAATTATAGCAAAACTGGCCAATTTTTATGGATACCGACTTAATGCATGATTGATCTAATATTTAATTAATGGGTTTTCATGTTGTAAAACCGCCGGCATCGTGCTCAGGAAGTTGAAATACGTAATGACACGTCAATTAGCATAATTTCTCATGGAATGTGAGGGAATGCCCCTCGGGATGCTCACGTCCACATCGGCATTCAAGATCTCCAGGAAACATGAAAAAGCTATTTTTTTGAAATTGATTTTTTCTGATTTGGAAAGGTCTCTCGCCGACTTCTATGGACAAACCAAATTTTGTTTTCGCACCTTATGTACAAAATATGTTAGAAAATCGCGGTCTACTCAATGCGTTTATCCCATCCAAAAATTGAGTTGCCTAGTAATCATGGATTAAAGTTTTTTTTTCTTTCTTTAATTACCGTTGCAAACTCATCGATCTACGTTGATCATTCCAGGGAAGAGATCTCATGAAAGATTCTCGAGACATTGAGAAGACAGATCCAATTTCAGGAGTTTCCAAATAATTCTAGTTTCTTCAGGACTTGTAATGAATTTAAACTAGAGTAGGTCATCAAAGTGTTTCCTTTGGTCTGTTGAAACACGGTGGAGCTCTGTTGCAGATTTGAGCCCTGTCAGAAGTCAAGGCCCTTAGGCCCTTGCCCTGCGACCAATTATTGTATGATTACAATAATTATAGACAGCGTCGTCTTATGACTCACGTCACATGAAATAAAGTACTGTAGTTAAACTGATGAATTCCAGTACAGCATTGCGAAATACGCTGTTGACGTCATGTGCAAGTGGCCTTTACAAATGCCACATCTGAAGGACCAGCAGCTGCTGACTGAAAAGAGCCGAGATAATGGCGCTCTAGTTGCACGATAACAAAAATAAATTTTTCTTAATGTCATATCACAAGTAAACTTGTGAAAGAAAAAATTTTTAAAAAGTAAACCGGGGGCGGATGTTTTTGAGAAGAATGATTTCAATAGCGGAGGAGTTCATCACAAAGCGAAATTTACTCATTCGTTTTTCGAAGTTTAGATCTAAGTAGAAAATTCAACTTAGATTCGACTATACATTCATTTGCCAGCCCAACTCTCTTACGAAGTGATCATTGTGAAGAATAATGTGACAAAAACAGAAATGAAAAGTTACGAAAAGTTTTTGAAATATAACCGTTGGCATAAAATAAAGCTATTCATCCTGAATAATCTTAATCAATATCACACACGCACACACACACACACACATGAGTGTAACTAAGGACATAGAAATCTCGTGATTTAGTGCCTATATGTATAGGTATGAGACACAAATGAAAGGTTATCAACCAACAAACAATGATTTACTTCTTTTCTTTTTCATCGTCCATCGGCTCTTTCTTTACAAGAGCTTTGTTATCGCACTTTTTGTCTTTTTCACTATCTTTTTCCTCTTTTTTCACTGCAGTTTTACTATCACTCCACCGAGTATCACTCTTTGACTTTGATTCTGACTGCGTGCCGTTCATTTCAACGGTGCTCTTTTCATCTTGTATCTCGACTACTTCAACTCGTTTCGTTTCACTTGGAATATTCTTGGATGCTATATGATAAATACTTTTCAATGATGTGAAGTACGAATGAGATTCCGTCTGAAATGGAAGTTTCATTAATTGAATAGCTATATGGTAACATATTTGCATATTATTCGTTAAGTTGACGGAGAACTAACCGTCACTTTTTTCAGTTTCTCGTCTGTACTTCTCAACCTATCTTTGTAAGACTTCAAGTCTTCGGAAAGATCTTTGATTATATTGCTTTGTTTACTGGATTTTTCATTTGCAGATGTCAGCTCGTGTTGCAACTCAACCATACGCGATTCAGTATCAACTCGAGCGTTTTCTGACCTCTTCAGTTGACTAACTAATTTTTCTATATCCAAGAGGGAACCTTTATACATCATGAAGCCTTCTGGTATGGATTCAGATTCAGAATCTAATGATGAACCTTCTCGGCGAGCTCTCTTGGAAGTGGGTCCAGCACCGAAAAATACTGGCAGTAACTTTTTGTTTCCTAATCGAAAGAATATTTCTTCGATTAAAATTATTGGATTAATTATGTGCAAAAATGTCCCGGAGAAAGAATATCGATGGCCCGAGTGCAACTTATTTTGAGAATATCAAGAGAGAAATGAAATTCTGAAGAATGAAATGAGAGACTCATTGATCAATGACGAATGGTTGAATCCAGAACCGATTTTTTGCTCGAGAAAGAAATTCAGATAGGAATCTTACCTAAGGCTAAAGATTTTAAAAGTTCTTCCTCGGTGTCTTTGTTCACCTCTCCATCTACTTTCTCTGCATCATCTTTCTTCGATTCTTTATCATCATCATCTTTCAGTTTGTCGGTTAATTTTCGGTAATGCAAAGAATCTCTCGTCACAACTTTCTGTACGAGTTTCCGAACTTGAGCTCTGGATAAATTCAGTCCTAGAGTGTAGATCAATTCTTCGATATCCTTATCGAAAATATAACCACAGTGAGTTTGATCGAAATATACGAATGATAAGAAAAGATAAGGATCATGAGTGCAGAGTTCAATCTTCTTCTTTTTGCCGTCTCTATCTTTTTCTCTCCTGCCATCTCGCAATGAATCATCATCCTAGATAGAGAAGTAAATATTTTTAGTAAGAATTCCAAGATGCATTCATTGTATATAAACATTGGATGGATTTTAGAAGCAAATCTCATCAGTCATAGAAAAGGAATGAGATTCAACTTTAAGAATTATATGGACTACTTTTCTCTTCGAGAACTCGAGCATTGTTTAAATGCCCTAATTTTAAATGCCCTAATTGTGGAGGAACAAAAAAGTAGAAAGAAATTTGCTATTGCCCGTTTGAGCGGGTACTGTTCACGACCTCACAAGCAACGATTTCCGACGAACAGTTCGATGAATATACGCTCAATCACTTACATCAGATTCATCATCATCTTCATCGTCGTCGTCTGCTTTATCTTTATCTTTATCATCACTTTTACTGCTAGAATCTTTGTCTTCTTTCTTATCTTTACAATCAGTCTTTTTTTCATCTTTTCTATCATCTCTCTTGGATTTTCTATCGTCATCTTTCTTTCTTTCATCATCCTTCTTCTTTTCATCATCCTTCTTTCTCTCATCATCTTTCTTTCTATCATCATCTTTCTTTTTATCATCATCCTTCTTTCTATCGTCATCCTTCTTCCTATCTTCATCTTTCTTCCTATCATCATCTTTTTTTCTATCGGTTTTCTTGTCTTTCTTCTTGTCATCTTCCTTATCTTTGAGTTTCTCTGGCAAACTACACAGCGAACGGTATATTCGAAAGCCGAAGTCACGCATGAGCATTTCATTAAAAAGCTCGGCAAATAAAGATACTTCAAACGAATGCTCCTGTAATGTGGAACAATGACGTCATTTTCAATCTCCAAAAACTAAATACAATCGAAGTATTCCTGTTACCTTTGTATCCTCTGGTCTATAATCTAACAAAACACTCAGAGACATGACTGTGCAATCAAATTTACCATTTTTTGCTGTCTTTGATGGGTGAACTACTATCTGAGAGCTTTCTGATAAGTTGTACCTTTTCTCTAAGATGGTCTTTTCTTTTTCATATGCCCTTTTTTTATCTGCATCATACTGAAATTGATAGTCGACAAAGGAATGAATTAATGATCAGCCATCTGATGGAATAATTTAGACGACCAGGTCATAACTTACCTCTTTATCTTTTGGCTTTTTCTCTTCTTTCTGCTCATCTTTGGGCGAAGGTACACTATCTTTATCATTCTCTTCAGCTTCATCTTGTCGACCCTCTTCTTTGGCTTGCTCTGATTTGATAGCTTTTGTTAATCTCGCTTGCAATTGAGACTTTAAGCCTTTGGAATTGATATTTCGAGCGACCAGCTCTTGACGTAATTCATTGACCTGGCATAATGACACGTATAAGGATTAAGGCTAAAAAACAGGAAAAACCGTGGTCAAAACTCACATTCATAGATTTTGGGTCCAGCTCAGAGTAATGAGTGGGATCCTTCTTCTCTGACGACGCTTCATCCTGGAAAGAAGATTGTGAATCTTAAAAAACCTCACTATGATTAGTCGACACCATTCTACAAAAATAAAGCCGCCCCCGAGACCAAACAGGACTAAGTTCATCGCGAATGTCTGTGGGGAATTTTCAAGATTTGATCAAATTTTTAAATATGATAGTTCCTATCTCTAATATCTGCTCTCAAGATGCTCTTTTGACGCGTGACATGAAACTGCTTGATTCTCATAGCACCCTGGCTCTCGTGTTGATGTACCTCATTCATAATTATTGAAGTGAGGTTTTTAGACGCAGCAAATTATAATGGGTTAATGTAACAAGTAATGATAGAAGTGTATAAGAATGGTGACTAAAGTAAACAGTTTAATGTAGATGTTTGTACCACACAACTATTGATAGAATAGAACTGTGATGACTGCATACTTCTCCGCTTAAACTTGGCGTTCTTCTAACTCAACAATTTAATTTAGTTGCAGAAATTTACTGTCACTTGCTCATTGATCATTATTGGACATTATAATCCATGCTGTATCGGATTCCAATTGATTCATTAACAACCAAACTCAAGAACATTTTCCACCAGGAACCGCGTATTGACGTTCAAAATAATTTTGTGTGAAAGAACAACTGTATCTCTATCAAGTACAAGTCAAACTCGGCAAAATCACGAAATTTTCAGTGATTTGTCTTTGACAAGTGATAGTTTGGCTGATCGTGAATTTATTCATTCTCTCAAAGAGAAGACCAATAAAGTAAGGGGAGACATTATTCAGAAATGATGAAAAAACATCCGATAGAAGGTCTGCTGTAGATTGCATTCCTGTGTTCATAAGGGGAATCCACAGATTTTTGAAGCTCCAGAAATCTGTGCTCTTTTAGTAACAAATTATGATATCTAAAAGCCGCAAAGTCTAATATTCAGACGTTTTCAACATATATATTTCAATCAAATTGAAATATATGCGCAGTGGTGGGTTTTATATCGAAAATTTTCGAGGGCAGGGAACGGGATAGACGTTTTGACTTTGTCAACCAATGAAAATCAGCGATAGCAAAAATCACTCAGAGACAAACTACAAAGTGAGATATTAATATGATACATACGCCCTGAGAAATTGTTAAAAATTATATTATTGTAAGAAGTGATGATGGAACGTCACGGATGCTTATGTAACCTTCGGACGCAGAAAGTCCTACTTTCGGCGCCATTGCTTATACGTCTTTCTAACTTATATCATCATTGAATATGATTGTTTCAATGATGAATTCGATATGTTGTTATGCCAGGCTCTAAAGGCTAATATTAGTCAAATGCAGTTTTTGCCATCAAAATTTTGTATTACTTAGTAAACCATCGTCAAATCAGATGAAAACGTATTGAGGGAAAAATTCAATATTTCAGCTAGTCTCCCCTTTGATATAAAATTTGATGTCATCTGTTACACATTTGGGGCCTGACGAAGATTGATCAATATAAATCAGCTCCACAGCACGATCAAAGTGAATGTGATGTCAAATATTGTGAAGTTCGTGAGATCAATGAGCATGTTCAGTAGCTTGGAGAGGAAAAAGAAGTCAGTGAATCAGGAACAGTGTAGAAAATTAGCTGGAGTGATGATTCAGATTGGTGATAAACGACAGACAAAACCAATCGACAGCTCACGACGAATGTAACATAGAACTAGCAGCGACGGGCAATTGTATCACACGTATGTGGGAGAGAAATAATTCAAGATTAGACAAGGTGGGCAGTGCCTTTTGATCCGCAGCTGGTGCAGCAGTGGCAGCAGCAGCTACAACAGGAGCATCGGCAGCAGCACCAGCAGCAGCACTGCCAGCCTCGTCGGCCTGACAGCTGTCAGAGGCGGAAGAAGCCGAGGGAGTAGCAGAGACGGCATTCCCATCCTGGTCGGGCTCGCTCAGCCGCAACAGCTTACGCTCCAGCTGCTTTTTATACCCAAGTTGCAAAGAGTCCCACTCAAGCTTGGTGGGCACGCAGCGCCATACATCTGGGAGAAATACTATGACCGTTTCTACGCGAGAGGGGACCACGCGGCCGGACTTGTGGGTCGTCTCTGCACGCCTGTAGTAGAGCTCCAGGAAGCGGTACCTGCGCCGCAAGCAAAAAAACTATATCCTCACGGCACTTGGTGATGAGGCCATGCCCCTTTCTGCTCACTTGTCTCATCACTCTGGCTTTCATTCAACTCCCTCATGCGAGCTTTTCCCAAGTTTTTTTTGGTATCTCTCAGTCTTACATAAGAGTATGGATTATTACAGATATTATCAACAGAACAATTCACTCTCACGCATACAACGATGACCAAAAGACCTATAGTGATTAGAAGAGATCGTCCTTGTGCGAACTCAATCGTTTTCACGTAGTCCTGCACCAGCTTCCTTCAAATATTTTTCAACGCTTTGAACGCACATATTCCAAAATTATCATAATGATCGTTCATTTTAAAATGCTGAATTCGGATGAGTCGAGTGACAAGGTTTACATTTTCAAGTAGAAAGTCATTGAATTTCATGACTGTGCCTTGAGTGCACTAATAGCGCCTAAATTTATCATTTATTGAATGAATAATTTTAAATGCTTGTTAGGCCTCGATCAATTCTGAAAGGAGGAAATAGTTCTGAACACGTGAAAAGAACATTTAGGAATACTGTACCGACCAAACGTTAAAATACACGCAACAACTTTTTTCCCCTATTTTCATTGCTCAATATCTTGGATACGGCGCGTCTTACAGGATTTCACCCGGAGTCATTCTGAATGACTTTTCGTGTATTCTAAGGTGACGACTTCTATGTTCCCACTTCAAATGCTAAGATCCAATTTTGACATCTTTCGAAAAAATTCTTGAGCTTTTCCAACTTTTACGAGAACCAACGCATTGAAAAATCGATGCGATCGGGTTGCAGTATCAGAAGCTCTGGAATGCATCTTCAGGAGTCTTTCTCAGTCATTTCTGATCCGAGATGCAACTGCTTTTCTAAAGGCAGATTATTTTTTAAAAAAAGTCATCGTTTTTTCGAAAAACATTTTAAAAAGCAATATTTCCTCCGCCCTCAGAAAAATAGTCCTATCTTGGACCAGAACCGACTGGAAATGACTTTCGAAAACGGACTCTGAAATTCATGATTTTTCATACTACAAAGCCGACAGACTTTTCTTACAATGCAATGATTCTCCCTAGAGTTGCCAAAGCTCAACAACTTTTCTCGGAAACCATGAAAATAGAAAAGTTTCCATGCTGACATAAGAGGATTCTGTTATTTTTAACGGGACAACCAAGAGCAACATCGCAAAAATCACGAAAAGAGTTTCAGTATGAGCCCGAGCAGAGTCCTGCGAGACACATTTATTCCGAGATGATGAGCGATGGAAACGAAAAGACAAGACTTTGGGTGCATTTTAACTGGTAGTGTAGCTTGAAAGTGACTAAGGCTTAGCAGGTAAATGCTTTTAAAATTTAAAATTTAACTTAGGCAATGATCTTATGGAAGCAACTAAGGTCTAATGTGACAAAAATAATTCAATGAGTATATGAGTGGTTCTGCTGAAAGTGAGATTTTCTGCGTCCTAGCCTCGCACAAGCCTCCGCGACTTTTAATCATGACGGTTAAATCTTTCTAGGGTGTATTCGATTCGTACCGAACTTTGTAGTTGGTTTCCGAGTTATTATTTTTTTTTTCATGGCCTAGTTATTCTATTATTTTGTGCCGTCGGAATAAAATCCCAGCTTTGGCACGGGCAGACGACATTTTATCCAAAGATTTGCACCAAAACTGCTGGTACAGCAAGTGTCTCGATCGTGGATATGAAGGATTCACGATTAGTTTCCGGGTAGAAAGAGCATTTTTAAGGCGAAATTTCAATTCCGTCCTTGTCGTTACCATCCCCCTCTCGGCCCCTTAAAGTATTTTGTAGTTCACCTTGGACTCCGAAAACCTAAATATTTGTTTCTTCTACTCAAACACGCCAAAATTAACTCTATTAACCAACCGAAACTCATTTGGGACTGAAATAATTTCTTGACCTAAATCACACCCGAGGACGTTTTTGGCCCCAAAAATCCCACTTTCAGCGGAATCACGCATATCTATCATCAACTATGAGAAATGAAGAGAACAATGCCCACACGATATTGCTCAAACGGTGGATAGTGCGTTTGGAGACCAAAGCAGGTCTAATACCAAGATTAGGTAAGAAATTGAGAAATCTTCAGCTTTGTAGAGTGAAGACCGTAAATGTTTATAGTATGTACGATGGAAAATGCGTCAAGTCATGTGAGGAGTGGCATGAAGGCAAGTACTTGGATTTTGATCCATTGAAAAACTCATACCATTGTGTACAGTTGGACAAATCAATGCCAGTCAACGCCTTGCAAGTCCTGATTGCTGTCTTGATGAGGACAGATGGATCCTTCTCAGGATTTGGTCCATCAAGTGAAGGGCTCCATGGTCCGCCAATAGCCATGGTTTCATTTTTACCACGTAAACCAACCAGGAAGTTGATTAGACGTGTTGGATGAATATAGTCACGGTCAGTATCCCGATCGTCTGGTACACCACAGCAACGTTTGTAAATTTCTTCCATGGCTGGCATTGAGATTAGCATGACCTAAAATGTGACATATTGTCATCACTGTATTGTCAAATAAGAATCTAATGAATAGTTTCAAGGACTCAGTAATGAAATCTGTCAAATCATCCAATGTCCATTCTAAGTATATTCATGACGAGAATACCGGCATACTTTGGCAGAAAACAAGTAGTCTGCATCGGGAGGCTCCAGTATCGCCGTATTTTCAGCGCAAGGATCAACATCTTTATGCATTACATGAAATGAACATGGTTTA
Source organism: Eretmocerus eremicus (assembly GCA_030522705.1). Taxonomy (NCBI): domain Eukaryota; kingdom Metazoa; phylum Arthropoda; class Insecta; order Hymenoptera; family Aphelinidae; genus Eretmocerus; species Eretmocerus eremicus. Next base: position 1,870 of record JAPYYZ010003306.1, on the reverse strand, counting down.
TTTAGCGTAAAGGGCATATGAGGTGGAAATGCATCCACCCATCTGAAATTTGTAGAAAAGAAATCACTAGGAATGTACATGTTTTGGTAACGCCTCTTGATTTCTAGAACATCAGCTTCAGGCCTACAAGTAAAGAATGCTATGAAAAACTCAACTCAAATAAATCTTCTCGTAGTTGAAAAATTCTCGAAACTCACAAATCAAGAGCTATCTTTGGTATCTGTACCATATATCGCGGGACCACTCGTGTTCTCCTCCGTGGTCTAGGTGACTTACTCCTTCTAGTTCTGGATGGACTACGTTCTTCTTTTTTCTCTCTTTCTCGTATTCTATCATCCCTACGTCTTTTTCTATCAATTTCATCATCATCTCTTCTGTCTCTAGGAGATCTTTCTCTTACTCTAGTATTTTTACTACGACTAGCTACAGAAGATGCACTTGTAGCGCTAGAGCTAAATCTGCTAAAAAATAGGAATTTGATAAGACATTGACGGTACCTTATCCTCATCTTTGAAGAGAGTTCACATACCTATTACTTGTTGACTCTGAGGGAGGTGGCACAGCATTATAAGATCCAGAAGAGCGCGTTGGCTGTGTTTGCCGAGATGGTAAATTATTTGCTTGTGAAGTCACAGCATTATTACTATTAGCAGTTGTGGGGAGTACTTGGATTCTTGTAGCATTCCACTTGAATGGCATTGATGGATTAAAGGAGGCCTCCACCAAGACACGGTCACCGACTGATGGATTGGAGCCCTTCACGCATGCACTGAGAACAACAGTAAGTTATTTTGACCAAAGTTAGAAGTATTAAATTGAATAGCTCAAAAACTAACCTAGTTTGAAAGAATACATCTTCATCTACAAATCCAAAGTTGTCATGAACCTTGGTAACAGTGCCAGTGAACACTCTTTGTTTAGCTGTTGAAGGGGGCACATTCTGCGGTACTTGCTGGGTAACATTAGTCACTGACTGTGTAAAAGCATTGGTATTCAATGCTCGAGGAGTTGGATATGAAACTGTTGCCACCTGAGGATACAACTGACTAGCTATACCAGATGGCAAATTGGAACCCAGTCCTGCCATGGATGCCATAGCAATATTTGGCTGTTATGACAAGAAAATAATCAGTTGGTTTTCTTTCAACATTATCACAAACACTGTCAAATACTCACTTGTTGCAAGCCTAAACTCTGCTGATACACTTGCTGGTTTGGTTGTTGGTATTGGACCATGGGCTGCCCACCCATACCTCCCATAGCTTGGCCCAGCATTTGTTGCTGGATATTTTGTAAGCCTTGACCTGCATCAATTCAGAAAATCAAGTTAGAAAATGTCGTGACCTATCCACAACACTTCAGTTGCATATGTGAAAGCGAGAGCGATTTCTTTTCTGATACAAATCAATCACTGTAATTGATATCGTAAGTCTAAGGAGGCGAATTACAATCAGGCTCATTGGGTCTTCATGGGAGGAGATATGAATAGACCAAGAAACAAGGTACGAGACGGGTTTCTCAAAAATAGTTTGGCATCTGCCTGTAGATGTAAAAAGGGGAATGTCAATGCAGGATATTACTCACTAAAAAACATGATCGTGAATGACAGCCGTGAGCCTGACACAAACGGGAGCACCAGATAGGGAAACAATTGTCGCAAGGAGATTTTTTCCGTTGCAAAGTGCTAAAACAAGGGGAGTCGTCGAGGAGAGGAGCGGCGCTTGGCGACGATCGCCGACTGCGGCGTCTGGCACGAGGTGCAAGTAGGCCGCTCGCTAAATCCGAAATTGTCGCCCGGCTCGCGAAAACGATAATTGTGAAAGAGACGAGTTTGGCAGTCGGTTGGCTCGTACTTCAGAGGCGCGTCACG
>JAPYYZ010003305.1:0-34715 GCA_030522705.1 Eretmocerus eremicus | reverse complement strand
GCCCCGTAAGATAAGTTGTGTCGTTGAGCTGCAGAGACATATGTGTTACACGGAAGAACAAAAAGTCACAGTCTGCGTCATCTCTATTTTTCCAGAAGTGGATCATCTCTTACTAGCACGTGTTGTTGAACTGCAGACTAATAAACGTGCTTACTCTACTTCCTGCTACACACCACTTTTTGTCACTTTTCTCTCATTTCTACTGGCCCATTGTGCGGCTCAGTGCCGACCATTTGTCTCCGCTGCAGCAGTCGGGTATAGGTATGAGACCGCGGTGTGTGATACTTGTGCCATCGTGCAACTCATAGGTGTATCGTTCATTCAACTTACGGTACGTTTTTACGCGAATAAAACCAATCTCGAACGAGCAGTTGGACGATATAACGGTACAACGAGATTCCCATTGCTTTCCGAGATTCGAATTTCTCATCGTTCCACATCGAACGCGATCGTCTCGCGAACGATAATTACACATCGTTTGTATGCCCGAATAATTTTCTCGGCATCGCGGAGACCATCGAGATGATGTGGATACACGTGGATATATACCGTTGATGACTGCCGCGGATCGATTTCAGTCACGTGGATCTCAATGGCAGGTGATCAAAGGGGGAAACCGGTAAGATCGGCGGATCGATGTACGTAAGGCTTACGTCACGATCGGCAGGCGGACCGCCACCCAGCATGAGACGAGTCATGAAGCAACAATAACTCATCACGGCTCGATTCAATTTTCCGATTGCTTCCTCTTGCGTATCCAATTTCCGAAAGCTCTAATTCGAACTCTCATCACAGAGGCCCAGCTATCAGCGGTCGGAATGGCGCATCCGTTTCTGTCTGGACAGATTTCTTCTTCTGCGTATCAGTTTGAATCCTCAAGGTTTTTCGCAACAGTAAAAGGGAATTGATAGAAGTATAGAATGATTCACCCTCATTACTCGACGACATCTCCACAGGTAATCGAATGATTCCTTTAGCTCTGTTCGCATACAGTATTTCTCTTCAATTTTGTTTATCCTCTAAAATTCTCGGGATTGTTTCCACTACGCGGGTCGACTATTACAGAAGCTTTGCTCCGAGCTTTTGCCGGGAGTCGGAGGGAATCGAACGAGATGTTCGCTTTTATTTGCGAACAAGACTTTGTCTTTGAGCCTGTCAACTTCGTAAAGTCTTTTTGCCTCACTCTTTGCATCATAATTCGTAAGAATCGAAAAACGAATTTGAGCGCGATTCAGATTTTCCTTCTTTCAATAAAGGCGAACCGAGCGAATCCTATACAGCTGGATTCAAATTCTTCTTCAAATTCTTCGCCGATCGCGAGCGTTATCAGTTTTCAGAAGTTGGGCTTCGGTAGGGACTCGGTCATCTAACGTAGGACGGGATCCAACCACACCTTTCTTTGCGAAGTTCCTCTTTCTCCATACTCCGTTCCCGCCAAAACCCGAGACGAATAATTTTCAAGTTGTGCAACGGTCATCCACAGAAAGCCCTTCAAATCGCTCGCGATTCCACGAAGTTGTCCGAATGCATTCCAACGTAACTGCCCGTTTGAACAGATTGGCACGAACAAATCTCTCCAGTCGCGTCTTCCGCGCAGATTCGCGAATACGCACGTCCGCAAGGAGGAGTGGAGAACAGCTGCGAGGAGTGAGAATGCGCGAAGATATGAAAGACTCACCATGGCTGCCGGCTCGGATGCACCGCTCGCACCGGCTTCACGACCGGCGGGATTCGGCGCTGCCCGACGGCTGCATATCAGCGGCGAGCTCATTCGCCAGCTTCGCCCTTGGCACCGGCTTCGCACTAGCAGACGGCCAATAACACCCGACGCATCAATCGCGATCAGGGGCGCCCTTTGCACATATCCACCTCGCAACACTCAACCTCTTCCCTTTCCACGTATCTTGTACTCCCGAGAATCGGATGCGTACGTATGGCACTGAGAACTGAGCACCCGGCTATATGCAAACACGCGCGCACCACACCTGTATGCTGCGGCAGCTTTTGTTATTGTTTACGCTTCGATTCGGGGAAGCGGTCCGCGATGCACACTGCGGCACCGTGCCGCGCACGGACGAATTCGAAAGATTCGAAGGCGAGGAGTGGGCGAACGGTCCCCGCGGCGGGCCCGGCGAACGCGCGGCGAGAACTGGCCGTTGCCGCCACAGGTAAACCAAGGTGGACCGGTAGATTGCGGCGACGGGCCTCTCCTCCCCCTCTCCGCCGACTCCGAGTGCCTCCGCGTTTGTATTGCACGCGGAGCGAGGGAGGAGGGAAGCACATTGTGATGATGCCCATATCTCACGGCCTCCGCGCGCGGCACAACCGTCAATGTCTGATTCTACTGATCGAACGTTTTCGAATTTCAAAGTGTTCGAAATCTCACCACCTCCTCCGTTCACTTTTTTCAAAATTATGACTAGGCTAGAGTGAGTCGGTATATACACCCAAAGTCCCGGTCATTTTCAGCTTTTTCGTGGAACCAGGCTCTTGAGTTGATTCATCTGCGAAATCGTCATTGATAAAGATTCACTTGAAAGTACAGTATTCGCTAGTTTTACGAACGTTTGCAAAATTTAGCTGGAGTTTGCAGTTGGATCAAGACATAGTTTCATTTCTTGTCAGCAATGAAATCGTCAATTATAGGTGGAGTAACTCCGGAACGATATTTGTGTGAATATACTTTGTCTCTATGTGATTGATATCCATCTCATTTTGGAAACAAAATAGTAAACGAGTTAAGTTGGAATACAGCTGCGCATAAATGCATATTATCGGCATGCTGTATTGTCGATGGAATTTGGGCATAACATAATTCACTTCTCATTAATTTTGACACCAAACATTCCTTCCTCTCTAAATCAAGGGTTAAATTTCAGGTTTTCAAAGACTTCTAAGTCATTCTCATGCGAAATCATCGATTTGACCAAGTTTTCGATGGAAAAATCACTCTATGCACAAAAAATCGGCTTCAAGTCTGACCAGTCTTGTATCGAGAATTCAGCATCACTCACGTCGAATATACCCAGATCACTGATTACGCAGGAAACGCTGGAAGCTCAGGAGAAGCGGGAGAGAGAACACGAATTCTACGCTATAGAAAGGTGATTTCTCAATTCTCATCTCTGTAGATGAATGTGGATAGTAGTGGTTCCGCTGAAGTGCTTTGTTTTGACATTGGAACGTTTTTAATCCCCTAAGATCGAAGTTTTGTCAATACCATACTAACATTACCAATAGGCAGTGGTTATTTGCAGTGCTCCCGTTCGTCCGTGTATGGTCCGTTTTGCTCTCATGGTCGAGATTGTAAATAGACCGTGTTTCTTCTGAAAGATAACCCATCCCTATAATGCCCCGATGGCGAAGTAGTAGAAAGAAATTTTTGAAGGAGAAATGTTCAGGATTGTCCGTTTGAGTCCGTAGGTAACACGGGCTCGAAATGGGAGCACTGCGGATAACCACTTCCTTACCAATATGGGCATGTCTTGAGCAGAAATAGGATTCTTTCACAGCGTCAAGAATGGTTTCCCCATTTTCAGTAATGTTTTAAGGCCCGAAATAAAGGCGAGACAATAACGAGAATGCAGTTGCCATTATGTCCGATTTTCGAAGATTTTGTGATCTTCTGCGAGCAAACTACCATTGGCTCGACCATTGGCCAGTTTGCAAATGACTCATTTCAACAGACACGAATGAAATTACGAAAACTATGGAAACTATCAAACTTGAAATGCCTAGAGCAAGAAAATGGTATCGGGATACTTTGAAAGTAATTGCGGAAAAAATGGCATGAGTCTTGTGGATGTCTTCTTTTCGCTTCTGTCTTCGGAAGTCTATTGTAATTGAATGCCGTTTATTAGTTCACAATTTGTTTGCATCTCTATAAGTTTGAAATATCTTGAACCGTTCACTAGCTACCCACTCCTGACATCATTAATGCATTATTCTCAATCAGAATATGTTTCTGAAGTAAAGGTACTTTAGTAAAAGCGAAAAAAGTAAATTTGGATTTTGAAAATTTCTCGTTTCTAATTTGCTTCTGTCACATGGTACCATGTTTAGACCCTACTCATGGTCCAATACGTTTCTTGTGACCACGAGGATTTTACTGATTTTTTCGAATTTTTGCAATGCAGTCTGAAGAAGATATCACAAACTATTAGGGGTGTCCGAAAAATCTGCCACTACGCGGCGCTGGCGACAGTGTACATGTCTTACGGTCGCCAGCGCAGCGTAGTGGCAGATTTTTCGGACACACCTAATTGAGTTGATATTCTCCTTTACATAAGACAGAATGGTGATGGAGAATTCGTTGAAAATGTTTGGGTATCGCGTTGGTGCCGTCTATCATATCAATTATGCTGGACGGTCCTCCTACTTATCTGACTTTGCCACGCGAAACGAATGTGGTATTTCCGTGCAATAACTAGTTAGCTGATACTGATATTCCGCTCGTTACAGTTGCCAATTTCATCGCCAATGTCCTGATATAAAATGAAGCTTTTCATCTTGACACACTTAGTTTACGCCCACATTGCGACCAAAAGAGATTGGGATAATATTCGCGTCGGAATTCTCGTTCACAATGTTTTGTTCTGCGCCGATTCCAATGGGATTTTCATTCAACCTGTTGCTGGGAGTTGGACTTATATCCTCTATGTCAGGTTCAACAGGACCATTGGGTGTTCAACTGTGTAAGTTGCTAGTCAACAAATTTACCAAAGTCTCAAAACCAGGGGCACTAATTGGGATCGAAATTTCAATTTCCCTTTAAAACGGTGTCGTTTCGCAGAATCGCACTTCTATTGATTTAGGTGCACCCAATCTAAGGTCTTAGACGCTCCAAGGCCCACTCCAATGGTCTTAGACTGAGCGCTCTATAGCCGGGCCTTGCACTTTTTCGTGTATGATAGGTTGAAACATAATGAACAAAGGGTTTGGAGCAGGCGAAAGCTGTCTCATGCATTTGCTCGCTGGCTCTGAGACAATTTTTCAATTCTTCTCGAAAACTGATCTCTTTTTACTCAGCCACTCAGATCACGCTATAAAAGTTTAGCTGAACCAATGTAAACGTAGATTTGCTTGTTCTCTTTGTCTTCTTTCTATTATGGGACTGATTTTTGCAAAGTTCGATTTAGGACCAAATTTTATTATAAGCAAATTACCTACGCCGAGTGTGCCCTTTATAACCCACCTATGGTTTTCTCACATCGATCCAAGAACATGTCAATTAGGTTTCGAGTCATCTGAACGGACGCGAAATAAGCTGCAAGACGACCAAGGTACTTCGAATTTAGACGCCCGGGAGCCGAGTGATGGCAATTCCATGAGGGAAAAAGTCATTTACAAACTTTTAATAGAAGAGGACTTTTAAAAGCAGAAGAAAATAAGAAAACGATAACTTTCATTATAAACATACGATATTCTTTGTCTCTGTAAAATAACCATAACTCAAATTCAAATGGTGGGAACCGAGTTACCATTGCTCCTCTTTCTGAAGAATCTTAAGGACCCACTCATGTCAGTGCATCATGATAATTTATGGATGAGCAAAAAGTTCCTGGGCATAAGATATAGATGTGTGTAAGGATTGGCCTTACAGTGTACAACTGTACATGGACTCGAGATCCTATGGAAAATATCTCTTCTGTAAAAAAGGAATAACTCGGTCTCATTCGGTTGAGATCAGACGCGCTCTCTTACTCATTTTGGAGATCCTGCTATGAGCTTCGGAGTTGTTTGAAGCGCGATGAAAAATATTGAAGTGCGCTAGAATTAGAGATGCCTCATGGGCAGGTGAGCCTTAAAGGATACATCTATTTTCGCACTCTTTTGAGTGAGTGAATGTAGAGGCCCAAATCAAAGACAGTGGCGGTCGATGAAATCCGGTTACGCCGTGTTGTCAGAAAGATAAGTCTGATCGAGGGTATGGGTTAGCTACGTCAATAATTCTCATGCAAATTAAAATAATCTGTCATCGAGGCATATGATGATTGGCTCGTCCATACTGCTCGATTTGCCCGTCGTGTTTCCATCGTATCTTGGATTAGGAATCTGTCAGGTATTGAACCTTCTCTTCTAGAATATACATTGCACCGACTGAACCATTACCGATGTCACGCTATGACTACTTCCTCTAAGATGACGAGAGTCATTTTGATTCCCCGGGCAAACGGAGGATGTGTCTACAACGCCACAGGAATCGATTATTAGTCGTTCTCCTCGACTAGCCACTAATGATGCTCCACCTGCTCCATGGCTTAACAACACCGTTGATCCTAGAAAGTATCCTAGTATCGTAGACGTGGTGGTGCGTAACCCGAGACGATTTTGGTCCAGTACCGATTTCATCTTTCAAATAGGCGTCATAATTTCTGCCAAGTACGTACTAACGCCTCGACTAAGGTTCCAAGTCGAATGCGACGAGTGCAGCTACACTGTATTGGTTGGTTCGGACGGTCAAGGCAGGTTTGGCACCCCTTATGAGACCAAACTGATACCGTTCCAAAAGAAAGAGAACTCCAGCGATCCCGTTCCTTTGAAACAGCTCGTTTTGCTGAAAGTGTTCAAACAAATCGAATTCGGAGCCCAAGCTCAGCCAGCCAAACTTCCAGAAACAGAGGTCAGACCAGGAGATCTGGCCATCGCAATCAGTCCATCTTATTCGCAGGATTATGAAAGAACAAACAGCAAATACCTTCAGTGCAATCGCACCGTAATTGGAGAGCAAGATTATCACCAATATATGCGACTCATTCGCCCGTATGACCTTAATTTCACTGGCTTCTTCCCAGCCAAATCAATCGTGGGAGATTCCTGCCTCACTGCATCTGGCTTTGTAGTGCTTTTCATGAAAAACCGCGTTGTTGGAATCTATGATGAGGAACAAATGGTTGGCTTATATGAAGAAGGGCATTTCCACACCATTTGAGTGGAACGATATTACGATGTGGCTTACTACCGAAAGTGGATCGAAAGTGTCGCCAGAATCTGAGTGTACTTGGCAATAGCCAGTTGAACCACGAGATGGACGCATGACACGGAGTACGGACAACTTCAGACGACTCAGTTAAATCATGAGAGATCAATCGATCAATTAATACAGCTGTTATAGAACGACAGAGACTTGTGATATGTGACCTACGAATTGATATATCTGTGCTAATAAAGCCTCTGAATGAACGATGATCTTTATAACTTCCATTTTACCTATACACTTACACCCAAGAGCAACCTGGCCGTTCAAAACCGAGATCTTTTGTTGCCATTAGTTATATACTTCCGCAAGCTGCACAGAACCCGTTTCGCCTCCGAATGTCGCGAGCAATAGCGGCCCCTTTGGGTACACCAGATTTGATCATGGGGATGAATGAGCATTGCACTTTTGATCGAACAAGAGCGGTTCTCGATTCCGGTACCACCGCGTTCTTTGTCTCACATCAATGCGAGGTGTCGGTTTAAATCATCACACACGGTTGCACTCGATATTTTGATCGCGGATAATAGTACATTGTGTAACAAGTGAGGAATCACAAGGGGCGAGGAATCTCCCATAGCAACGTTACGATATTCTTCATTGCGCAACGTTGCCAAGGGCTGGCGTGGCGTTATTTTTAATAACGTCATCTCTGTCGATCATGATTCGCAATATACAACTTTTCGCATGCCTACGCAGTGGCGCTATTGGGCACATTCCGAGCCCGCGTGATAATAAATTGATTAGCTCCCGATCCCGATTAATGCTATATTTTTGACTTCGCAATGACATGCATTGCGTGACTCATGCCAGTCATGCAAGCTACCACGAGAAGGACTTGTATCGGCTTCTTATTTTTTACAACAATCAGATTTGAATGAAAACTCAAACTTGATAATGTTCTTCGCACGGAGAAGTTGATCATGTATACCGCTAGAAGTCTAACAAATATTTCTGAAGAAAATCTCACTTAGAGCAATTGAATATACACTTTTCATACAGGACTACTAGAAATTTCCAAATGTTCTCCGACAGCCCGTTTTGGTGGACTTCCCCAATAGCTTTTGCTGAATACATCATAAGCGCGGTAAATTCCAAAACAAAGAGGCATTCTCCAGTCACGTTCCATGACGTCATCAGGTTCATAAAAATTCTTTGAATTGTTAAATCGTGCCGGAGTCGGGAAGAAATTCATTTTCCACTTACAGTGAGGAACGCAAAAGAAATTTGATGGATTTGTTCATGATTATCAAGGTAATTGCGGGAGACATAGCTGCAAGACCACGATTTATATCTTGATTTTTTTACCTAATGATTTCTTGGAGATCATTCTACGTATCGGAACAATAAGCATAAAGACGAATTTCAACAAATCTAACATAGCTTTATATATGCTTCGCCTTGAACAGTTACAAAAAATTCTTAGATCGTAAAAACTTAAGCCGACGCAGCGACAGCTACATCTTCATCGTCCTCCTCGCCGTCGTCATCATCTCGTTTCTTCGGATCCTCTTCGCCGATATCATCGTCTACATAAGCCAAGTGGTCAACCGTAAGCTTCTCCAATGACGGTGGACACTCAATTCGTACTCTAAAAGAATTACGGAAATGAGTTGACGTGGCTCATAAACTTTTTCTGTGACTCAATATACAGAAATCACTGAGGTATCGCATGATTTTTGTTACATCTGACCTCGCGTAGGCCTCGTTGGGCATCGCTTCATTCCAATAAATAATGTAATGTGACTGTGAAAAAATTGATAACAGAATACCAAGATTCGATTCATTATTCCATCAAGCATTTCGTTTCAAATTCTCAATCTTGTCTCACGTGTTTGCACCAGAAAAGCATGGGCTACCTCGAGTGTAAAATTATCACAAATTTGTGAAACTCACCTCGTTATAAAATTACCAGGTCTCTTTGGTTTCGATTCCATGATTGAGTTCAGTACATGTTTCAGATTTTCCTCTAGATGCTTGACATCCATATCAAGCTTTGCATGCAAAGAGCAAAATATATCATCATTCCAAAGTTGATAGATTTCTGATAGTATCGTATTATAAAAAGGCGAGACATTAAAAAACACTATGAATCGATTCAGTCAAAGAGAATACAAGCTATCTCGTCATTAATCTCGTGATCCAACCACTGCTGTTAATTCTGTTGCATCAACTTTATATCGTGTGTTGCCGATACATGAATATGTCATGATTGATCATATAAATGTAAAAGTTGTCAGATCCATTCAAGGCCATGTTGTAGCCGTGCGTCCGACGCGTGGGTAGCCGTTTTCGCGGCATTTCCCATTATTCTTGAATCCCTTAGAGATTTGGATTAAAATAAAAGAGAGAGACTGTTCTACATACTCAAATCTCCATCCTCTCTCTCCTCTTTTAATCCGAATCGCGAGGATGTTCGAGAATAACAGGAACGCGATGAGTGCCAATATACCTCACCGTATACACTACGCAAGTATACATGCATATAATGCTTCCGGGCGTTCCCATTATTCTCAAAAATCCTCGCGATTTGGATCAAAAGAGGAGAGAGAGGATGTAGATTCAAGTATGTAGAATAGTCTCTTTCTTTTATTTTGGTCCAAATCTCTGACGGCTTCGAGAATAATGGGAACTGCTTTCATGCAGAGCGCGCTTGCACGGCTCCGACATGGCTTTAAGAAAAGATCCATCTTGATCCCTGCTTGTGCGACTATGTTCTCGATTATAGATCGTTATGAGTAATTGTGTCTTAGAACCACTAATTCAACATTTCTTACCTATCCTCAGATAGGTGAGTAATGTTAAGGGCATGTCCTAGCCGTGCAGCGTCTACAATATGGGTGAGCTGTCTGTTTCGGAATTGAATGGATTTTATAGGAAAATGGGATAAAATAGATTAAAACGAGGAGAAGATGAATCTAATCTTATCGATTTCCGAAATTGGTAGACTAGTTAGAGGTCCAAGCGTACAATAGTTTTTGCAAATAATTTGCACAACGGTTGTGAGTCGAGCGGCCCCAGTCTCGAATATCTACAGTTTGCGCAGCCCCTCGACTCGCAAACCTTGTGCACATTATTTGCAAAAACTATTGCACGCACAGACGTCTAACTATAGTCTAGAAATTTTCGCAGTCGACATGCCCTTAAATCTCAACCGCATATTCGATCATTGAATATCGTTAGTCTGCAGCTTAAGACCTATGACGCCGAACGCTCGGCCATCCTCCGAATTTGCGGAATGTAGTTGCTACCAAAAGATATTCAAATCAAATGTCTGTGTCACCTTTCCAATTGGTACAGTTGTGCGAGCATACTCTGGAAAACCTTCCCATGCTTCAGCAGTATACTTAATACCGTGCAATTGAGTAGTCACCATCTCTTTAATGTCAACTCCCGCGGTACCTGAAAATTCACTATTATAATTATTTTGGCAAAGCAAATTCAGATTTTGCACTCACTCAATGGCCCAAATTTCTGTCAATTTATTTAGACCTAACATATATTTTTATAACAAAAATATTTCTGAATCATTGTATTCAATTCCGTACCTGCTTTGATATTTGGATGTTTCCTTTTCAATAGACCTCGTAGTGTTAAGACCTCTGGCGCGAGGGATGTATGTGCAACAAATATGTCGTAATTGTTATAAGATACCTCTCCTTTCTGCAGGCATAAAGAACAACTTTGTTACCTCAGTTCTAACGAGATATTCATTCTCATCATTAAAGATACTAACTAGAATGAGTTTCACTATCTCTGCTCCACCTGCCAAAGAAGCGCCTGCATCCAAAGCATCTTTGATATCCTCTTCTGTTTTGCAGAAAGCTAGCAATTTTCTATCTTCACCATGATCAAAAGGATGTTTCATTGAGACTATTTTTCTAAATGTTTCCACAGGTTTAGTTTTTTTGATACCCTAAAAAACAATCAACATCAGAAGATGGTTGAATGAATTGTAAAATAAAACATAGTGAATCATAATCCCATGGCAAACCAACTTGAAAATTGAGCTCAATGAATGCCTTGACCAAAGCTGTTGGAGCATCATACATTGTTGGGTGTAGCCAATCTCTGTGGCATTGAATAGCCTCTGCAAAAGGGTATCGTTTCCACCGACACTGTCTTTGATAGTATACATCATCTATTGGCACGCCAAATATTCCTTCTTTGTATATAAAAGCATCTGGCTTTGTGACACTCCTAGAAAAGTAATGAGCTTTGCTTAATTATTTACATTGCTTCCTTAGAAAACAAAAGATACCAAATTAATCTCTCATTACATCAAAGAATGTGTACAGTGAACAAGAATATCTTAGATATGTATAGGAAGAATGATAGTATTGAATCTGTATGCTTTAATGTACAAACTATATGTCACTTGATTATAAATTCAATTCATAAATAAATAAATAAATAAAAGTAATAATCGTTGAGGAAATTATAAGTGAATCAGAAGTATTGATGCTATGAGTTTTCAACCATTGATCTTGTGATTTGTTTGCAAATCATATGAATGTGAGATGGATTATTGAGTGAAGTTCACAACTGGAATCTCAAATTCCAAAATGTGATCCTGGTTGTCAGCAAAAAAAAATGTTACTGATGACTGATCTCTCCTAGTTCATAGAATTCTGTCTTTATGAATTAGAGTTTTTGAAAACCAACAAGCTAAGAGAATTGAGAATCTCCTTACAGTTTTTTGGATCTTCTAACTATCTCTGCAAAAGGTGTCTTCACAACTACCTTCTTGACTTTCTTCTTCTTTAATTTTTCACGATAACCCTTACGATGTGCATATTGTCTGATCTGTGATAGAGCACCAGGAAATATGCCAGAATAAATTCCTAGTTTGCTGACAGTGTTTAAGCTGTTGAATATGACACCTGCAAGCACAATAAAATTTCATTCGATGATCAAACAGTCATAGAGAGACAAGGCTTAAATGGAGGGAGTAAACTTTGGAGCATCATGACGTGGGCTTTGGTAGGATCGAATTTTGTTAATTATTAAGCGCTGCAAGATGAAAGTCATATATTCCCGTCAAATAATCCGGAAAGCTCTCCAAATTAATCATAGCACGAGAGGTTATAGTCCGAGAACCGGTATCCGTTCCACGGAGGAGTATCGGTGCGCGCTAATCAATCGAACCATGAAAAAGGTGAGTCATTTAGATTTTCCGAACTCAAAAAGTAGAGTGTCACAATAACTTTTATTGTTTTATTTTGCAAAAACGCCGAACTCACCGCTCAAAGCTGCCATTTCTCAAAACGAGCAGACTGTTGTCGTTGTCGCTATGTTGGCAATGAAATGGCTCATTTTGGGTTGTTCTATTGGCACAACTGATAGCGCGGCAAACGAGTATGGCTTAAAAACTCAGACCCCCAGATCATGAGACGAATGTTTCCCTGAATAAGTAAAATTATGGTTGATGGATGGATACCTTGTTCGCTGTAATCTCACTGCCTATTGATATTGGACATTACTGATCTCCGATGTCATCTCGTGTGAGCACAAAGGAAGAGTCATTGCTATGAGACCCTATCTATCTGATCGAATGGGACGCACGTTAAGTGTTCACAAACTTCGATCCAACATCAGATCTACTTCGATCAGGACGACTACCGAGAGATTTTCTGGATCGTTGAGATCTTCTCCAGCGAGTTAAGCGAGTGTTCGAGCGAAGGAATCCGCATAAGATTCGTCTTCAAAGCATTCATCATCCACAGAGAGAGATTTTACGCGTAACGTTTGCAAACAGCACAACAAGTCATCAAGGATCCGGCGCCCTAAGATAAGGGTACAGTTTAGGCAGGCAGGCCAACCACCCGGACTACCCTTGGCAACTACGCCGTCACCCCCTCGCACACACGCGAACGAGTTACTCACGTCGGCTGCTGCTGCCGCTCCGGGCAACATCTATAGTGATACGGGCAGGCAGAGCGGCTGGCTGCGATGCCGTTCCGTGGCAGCCTGTTCGCGGAGCGAGCGAGACGGAGAGCTCTCGCAAAGTGTCGGTCGCGGGTGCTGCTGCTGGTGTCGTCGGGTCGCTCCGAGCTTGGAAGGGTCGTCGCCGCGAGCTGCGTGTCCGTCGGGGTAGATGGAGAGCTAGTGCGGCCAGCCAGCGCCGCGTCGTCCTCGTCGCCGCGAAAATTAGCGCCCCAGCTACCCGGGCTCCTCGACGATTTCGTTGTTTACACACGGTGAGCGTTCGCGAGTGCCGCGGACGCGACTGCCCCGGGGCCGAGTGAGTGCGCAGCCGAGGCAGCAACAGCGTCGTCGTCGTCGTCGTCGCCGCCGCCGCCGCCTCCGTGCCCTCGCCCAGAGGTAGATGAAGGTGCGTACCCGGACCCGGAGCGAGCCTCGGATTTCACCCCGAGAGCCGGCTGGGTGATTTTTTGGCGCGGCCTCCGCAACCCGGGCGCTCTGCACCGGGTTGGAGGTTAGCCGAGCAGCTGAGCTCTGTTGACAGAGGGCTAGCCGGCAGCCGGGCCCACGAGCTAACCCCGAGCCTCCTTGTGTTGTCCCACAGTCGTGCTGGCTCTGCTGCTCGCTTCGCTGAGTGTGATATGTGCATTCGCTGCTGCCCCATCCTAGCATGGCTCCCTGCGCAAACATCCTGGGCGTCCAGCTCATCCAGCGCTCTCATGCACCACTGCACCTGGCGCTGAGTCGCACCCCTGTCTCCAGATCCTTAATCACCGTCCAAACCAAACAATCCTGCCTGCCTGGTGTAGGTTAGTCCACCTCCTTGCTTTCCATCGTTGCTGCCAGTCAGCTGGGGAGCTTGAAGCCAGTGGAGTAGTGTTTTGTGCTAATGTAGAAGATTCTACTCCAATTTTGAGCTCTCTGGCTACTTGCTCTCGCTTATTGCTTGTTCCACATGATTGGAATGATGCTCTGTAGTCTGCCAAGGTTTTCTCTCATGATTTCCAGTGTCTAAAGGAGTATGCTAAATGCTACCCTTGTTTTGCAGGATTTACGATGTCCAAGAATCACAAGGACAAGTATGAAAACACCAACCCGCGTCGTACGCACTCTATCATGTCTGCGGAGGATGCAAACTCTGGGAAGAAATCTTATTGGCCGGAGTTGGAGATAACAGGCAGCATAAGGAATCTGAGTCCCAATCTATGGAGACTGACCCATCTGACAGGGCTATACCTCAATGACAACAGCCTAACGAGGATACCAGCTGAAATAGGTTGCCTAGTGAATTTGGTTAAATTAGATCTCAGTAGTAACAAGCTCCGCAGTCTGCCTGCTGAACTGGGGGACCTCATCAATCTCAGGTGATCATACAAAATCAGTGTTTCTTTATGTCTAGAATTCTCAAAAATTGACTCTCTTGCTATCAATTTGAGCAGATGATTTTTGCATGTTCTCTGGTGAATATTGATTTGAGAACTTTCATGTGGAACTCTTATCATAAGATATCAGACTTGACAAGTAAATATTGTTATTCAAGAGCCAGCAGTTATTACAGTTTGAACACGTATGCAATGAGCCAGAAGGCCTCTGCTTTGTTTGGATTCCAAATTCAATGAGTCACTTGTCAAGCTTAATCATTTTCAAACTGTCGATAATTTGGCTTATGTGATGAGTTTTCAATTGATTATTCACTATAAATTTTTCAACTTGATTAATGTAACTAGAAATTTTATTGAAGTCTGAATGGATTCCACAATTTGTTTAGTGATGAGAGAAGAATTCTTATTGCCTCTTTTCTTTATGAATCGTAGTTTTGAATGCATGATATGTGTTATACAATATCATTGGCATAGTATGAAATAAACAAATTGTGTCGCTAAATATTGACTTCATGCTTATGCAGAACATGATCTGTCTCTTTCAACGCAATTAGTGACTCAAACATGTAAAATTGAAATGCAAGGTCGTAATCTTATCTCCATTTGTGATGGATAACACTTTTATTTACACCCCTCAGGTCATTGAAACCAATCAAAATTATCTCATTTTTTATTTTTCAGGGAGCTGTTGCTGAACCAAAATTTCCTTCGTGTATTACCTTATGAGCTAGGAAAGTTATTTCAATTGCAAGTGTTAGGACTTCATGGAAATCCACTCAGCAAAGAAGTTTTGGCGTTGTATGGGGAATTATCGGGGACCCAGAAGCTGCTCTCGTATATGCTGGACAACTTACAAGGTGAGTTCTTAAGCTTCGTGACGATGTAGATTGATGAGAGGCAGCAGCATAATCCCTCCTTTACTTCAGAAAACAGCATGCTTTCAAGTTACTTCTGAAATTTCTAAATACTAAGATCGAACTGTCCTCACGAATTATTTTTCAAGAAACAAGCTTGGGGAATTTTGTAATAATTGATATATCACGAATTAAAATATGCTCTACTTTATATTGACCGAAATTACAGGATCCTTAAGTAACTTGTTCAAATCCGTATGGATCTTTAAATGTAACTATGCCTGGAGATCATATTCTTGCAGAAGTACAGATTGAATCGTTTTGTTTGAAAAATTGAGACGAAAAATCATTGCACGATCCAGAATAATGTATTATCCGTGGAACTAGCAGAAATACGGGAATATCTCCGAAACCTCATGAGCCTACAAAAAAGCAACATCAATTTCGTGAGAAAAACACGAGCTAGAAACTCTTTTTGTTCACGAATTTCATGTTGATTATTCCCATTTGGGAAATTGAAGCTCCGCAACTTCCTCAATGAAATCTCATCTGAAACTGTGTAGTTTCATCCCAGAAATCTAGACGTTACTTTTGTAGATTTTTCAAGACCTTCAGTTTTTTTCTCTGAAATTTCATGCCGGTTTTCTGAGATTATGACCTCTCAAAGATCGACACGCTCGCCTCACTTTTTTTGGTAGATGAACCATGGTCGTGTAGAACTGGGAAAAAATGGCAAAAGAGGCCTATTAGGTTTATAGACTTGATATAAAGTTTTTCACCGTCTTATAACTCTAAAGGTGTCTTCTTACCCATACATTAATTTATTGTTAGTATGCAAAAGTTTTGGAGGAATCTCCAAATAGGCTCTACAAGATATACAAGATTTCATTGCAATTCTTGAGATAGAAATTTATTTATTTATTTGTAACACTACAAAATATGATGTCAAGATAATCGCATGGTAAATGGTAAAATAAATAGGTTCTTAGGAATCACACGTAATCAGCAAAAAGCAAAAATCATGAATTCTTACTCTAATTTACTACCATTAGACTTGTATCTGAGTAAAATATGCACAACATGGATCTGTAGCTTTTTTGTTAATTCTCAAAAGTCTTTCTCTTCAAGTTTTGTAGAACTTAAGGGCTTAAAAAAATCGCTGGGTATCTGTGATTATGTTCTGATTCTTTAAAAGTGAAATATGCTGTAGTTGGTGCGTTTAGTTGTCAATTATTTACGGAGTATAAAAAATTGACTGAATTCGGCCCATTCCTATGTAAATGGATTCTTTTCGGTTCGGTGGAATGGGCTGCACCTCGATTTATGGAAGAAATTGAATAACTTTTTTTGCCACGAGTTGAATATCTTTCAATCCTAACTATTTTGAGAATTTTGATAGTTTCATTTGTGATTGTGGTCAATGAGATTATTTTACGAATAATAATTTGCTCGTTCAGGAGCACAATATTTTCCATTCTAATTTGTCAAATTGTTGGCCGAGAAAATCGCGAGTAGCTTTATCGACGCAGCAGATGCATCCTGTTTCTCTCCATACCCGCAGGTGTCGTCACATGCACCATTTTGCGACGAATGTATTATCGTATAATGGTATCCCAGTCGAAGTACTCAAATTAGCAAGTTCATCTAAAAGAAGATTGTTTAAATGTTCACTGTTACGTAGTTCCTGCTTCGACGGGTAAATTGCAGGTAGTATATAGATAGGTTAGCGTCAAGGATGAGGCCCATGTTGGTAAAGCGAGGTGTATTTTAGTGTTAACCCTGCAAAATCTTGAGATTGTCATGGAAATACAGTTGAATTACCTACTGCATTAAATACGAGAGGCGGGCTCGGTGCCTAAATTGTATCAACGAGTGATTCTTCCAGTGCCGATATGAAAATTTAATCGAAGTACTGAAAGCCTTGTAAAACTATAAGTGAATGTTCTTAAAGGGCTTGTTATGACTACAACTGGTCATTGAAGTATTCTTTTAAGAACTTGTCTGCCTTGAAGCATGAATACGAGATATCTGATCTATTTACAGGGGAGCCAAAAACTTTTTGCGAGAACTCGTCTGAGAAATTTCTCCTCCCGTTGACGTCATAGCTTGTCGCGAGGCTATAGAAGTGTCATTTGATATTTAGCCAATCGAGTATAAACGAATGGTCAAAATCAAGTCGTGGGCATGATGATTTTGGAATCCACTTCTTGCTATGGCCACGAAAGCAGCTTAAAAAATTGCGTTATGCTGGTCCTCGACAAGACTTTTTTGGCTCATTATTCATAATGTTGATTACATTGTAGCAGCCACCTTTGATTGAGGAAATCAATTTAGTTATCAGATTGGGAGTGATTTTGATCCCCTAATAATCAAATTTGAAATTAGTACATTGATGGTAAGGAAAGTGTTCCTAAATTTGCCTTCATCCTCTACAATGAGCGTTATCGCAGCCTAGTGTTAGGCCAACTGGCGTCTTTTTTTTTCAAGTTTACATTGAAATAGAATATGAGGGTGGTGATAATTGAGACCGATCCAGATAATAGTTGCGTTTACAGGAGTCCAAAAAGCAGATTGTTGAGGCAGTCAGTCTCATTTCCTTGCAATTTTTTCATCTCTTTTCATCTCAATATCTTCGAAATCCTTTTTCCTGTTCCAAACCAACACCGTCGCTTTCATATGAGACTTTCCTCGCGATGAATTTTTATATTTGCTTCGTGCTTGCACTGCCATTTTGAGAGCACTAAGGGCATCATTCTCGCTTCACTCGAGAGATGAACTGCAGTACTCAAAGTGAGCGGGCGCGCAAAGGATGAAATTATAATAATTCTTAATTGGAAAATCAAGTTTTGGTCCAATTCTATGAGCAAAATATGAGCATCGATTGGCCAGCAGAAAGAGGTGTACTCTCAATTTTGATATATCTTGCATTCCTGGTGGAAGCGCTCTGAAAAGTCGGTGTTTACCTCAAAAAACAGTTTATACCTCCAAATCTGGAAAAATCGGCCTTGATCACCATTCAATTCCATACCGGCAAACAAATTCGATCCCCAAAAACCATATCTAATCCGTAAGAAGTGAAAAATTGCGGTCTTTCGCGGAATCGCTGTAACTTGTCGCCTCAACGTCGGGCAATGTCGGTCCACGCATTGGTTCTCTTCTCACCCACATTGACATAATGTACTCTCAGCCCATTTACGAAGCAATGATGAGACTCGTCATCTTATGTCACCATCGAAGATATCATCAGGGGTGACAATGTTGGGGCACACCCGCTTGGGAATTTACAAAAAAATATCACTTTCTTGTAAACTTGACACAGCGTAACTGCAAGGTTAGGCAGGGACGTTGAGCACACTTATCCACTATGGTTTAGCCGCATAAATGTCTATCAAGAATCCCTTGCTCATCGTTCTCCGATACACATTGGGGACGGAATGTTTGCGCAGCTTCCTTTCCACGCTCATTAGCTAAGAATGGTACGACTCGACGCTCCGTGGGCAAATTCCCTTTTGCATTCCCCGATTATTGCAATTAGCAACAGGTGAATCACGCAGCATTCACACCGTTGTAATAATTCCACTTTACTCAAATATCTCTGCACCCGTCAACGCTCAAAACTGATTCACACTTTCATCGATCTGTTTTCCGAAACCAATGCAGCGAGATCTTCACATAACGCCCCTAGCTTCGTCGCAGAAATCGAGCCCAAAGCTAGCGCACGGGCTGGAAGCGATTCCCTTTAAAAAACACCAATGAGCTCGGCAACAGAGTAGGCGATCAAATTTTGCATCGAGCCCGCGATTCTCCTGCGCCACTCCCTCTTTATATTGTACCGACTGGCATTGGCGGGGCCCGCGTAATGATCGAGCATCCGACGCCTGGGGGTCGAGCACAGGCCAACTTACTCTGGCACGATGTGGGTGGACCCCGAGAGCTGAGCATTTCTCATCTTCGGCTGCCGTGGCACGGACGGTGTACAGGCACGTGCAGCCGCACGCACACGTCGAAGAGGAGGAGTTTGCTGCCGGTAATAGTTGAGGCGCTCCCTTTTGTTTTCCTCGCGCTTAGTACAGAGCATGTGCGGCCTCAAAAGTCTCGCATACTCCCGCGCCCCCTGTGCCGCTGCACTCTGCTCTGTTTTCAATATTAACAAGTGGGTATTTTAGGCCTCGGACTCTGCTTACCCTCAGCACAGAGCTAGGCCTAGATTTTCAAGCCTCGAAATGTCTCCTGCGTTGTACCAAGCCGAAGGTTCTATTGCAGCCCGAGCAAATCGAGAGCTACTCATGTATCAAGTCATTTTTTTCGTCAAAAAGACTCATGTTAACTCGGTGCATATTAGTACTATTTCCCCGCCTCAAGGCGCGGAAAATTTGCACTTCTCGCATGCGATGCTGGAAGAAATTGTCTCGCGAACGTGGCATAACTTTTTTCAATGATAAAGTCTTTACCTGCGTCAAAATAAAATAACATGGGTATTTGAAACTATAGCAACCCGGATTAGCTACTTTGTTTCTTCATGTACACTTGAGGCCGCATAAAAGCCTCGCTTCAACTACGATCAAGTAGAGACGTAAAGTGTACGAAATGAACAATGCTCATCTGATTCAATTTTAGTGGAGCAACAATCTCAATTACACAATTTTTATTCATTTTATCTTGCTAAATTTCTCATTTAGCTAAACTCATTTCATTTCATTCGGCGAAATTTTTCTTTCGTTAAATTCTACATTCTTTTCTAAATCCTGAGCTTCAAAGTTATCTTCTAAAGTTCCAGAGTATTATCATGAGAGATACCGAATCCTTTTTTATCCACCCCATCTAAGAGCATAGATGCTATAGCAAATCATGAAAATACTTTATATCACGTTTCTCAAACACTCACCATTCTCTCACGGCTGCCTTTCTTGTAGGAAATTTGTTCCTCAACCGCCAAGCCTTTGCGATCCAGAATAAATTTGGGTATCAAATAAATGAAGCGAATATTCAACCTCGGCGCCCAATCATGAATGTTTCATCGGGCGGCGTATGATTGTCCTGCTCTAGAATTGAGCGCCGCATGACGTGTGCGCCTCGCGCGCGCAGGACATGAATAAAATCCGAGGAGCTATTGTATCATTCATACCGCATCTCATCCAACCGAAATGAGCCGATTGAATAATAACCCAACACGTCAACGCGTTCGGTTTATTCAGTCGTGACAAATTGTCGCGAGCGAGTCTCGATCTCAGGAGAGGCGCGTCGACGAGGAGCAAAGGGGCCCAGACCCGTTGCAAGCTCTCGCAAGCTCCGTCTTGGAGGCGCTCCGAGGAATATGCACGAAAAGAAAGGGGATTGAGACGGAGGGGCTGAAGCAAGGCGGATTTTCCAATCATTTCTCTCGCCCGATACAAGCCTCTGTCTTTTCTTTCTTCCATCCTCTGATCTCTCCTCTGTCTCTCGTTCCATTCATCACGAACGGACGTTTGTTTGCATATTCGCGCGTAATCGATCGACTTCCGGCAGCGAGAGCTTGTTGGAGGAACGATTTTTCTCTCCTTCGCCGATTTTGTCTTTATCGTTTGGTCTGAAAAGATTGTGCCGGGTGATTCGATTCGATTCTTGAGAGCACTCGGGTCGAGGATGTCATCCAACAGGTGATTTAGTGTCCGATATCTAATTGTATGTCTACGATTGATTGGTCTTTGATTTCAAGAGATTCTATTGCAGCTTCCTTGACATACATTTTTCAAGAACGATTGGGCGACGATGTTCGGCAAAGCAACGACAGATTTCCTAGAAAGAGAAGAAAGAAATACCACCAAATAACCAGAATATGTCTCGGCAGTAGTAACAGACGACTGTGGCAAGACGGGTGGAGATGTGCGTAAAATTAAAGCAGGCTGTTGAGTTTCTTGCTTTTTCGCATGTAACCACTAGCAATCGACAAAATTGTTACTAGTGCTAAAAATGTTGAACCAAATATTCTATGAATGATAGAGAGGTTAGATTCGAAAAATAACTCGATTACGACAAAATCCCGTGTGACAACGAAAATCGTAATACCAACTTTCGCCAACAAATCTTTAGATTGATCCTCACCCACGATTCAATATGCCACAGACTTTTCATGCCGTTCTCGTCAATTTTCCGCATTATCAATAATGAGACATTTGATCGACACGCCACATAAAATGGTTCCCGAGATGGGCTCATCCACATCACTCTCTTCTATAGTGAGTGATGAGCGTGACTGACGGAATGTGCCGATGGTAGATTTTTTGCCAGCTCACCCGGCTCTTTGGCCTGTGATTACCCATAAAAATATGCTCTCTCTCTCTCTCCATCTCTCGTTCCTCGAAACAGGATGTCGCTGCTCATTTTTCGTTCCGTCTTGAGATACGTGCTATAATTAAATTTGGGAATCGCCACAATTTCCCTCCATGTTCACGTGCCTCGTAAAAGTTGAATTGCAGCAAGTAGATTACATTCACTGGTTTCGACCTCATTTTCAGCTTTCCCAAACCCCCGCAAATTTCTCAGCTCCTCGTTTCGCTATCTCCATCTCATACCAAATTCCTTGTCGGCTTGAAAAAAAAAAAAAAAAACATAGAAAGAAAATTGTCAGATTGCACCAAGTGTTTATCTCCGGCATCGCGACTCTTCCCATCGAATTTCGCCGGTCTCACTCCATACCTCGCGTCTTTCGACTTCTCTTTCACTCAGCTCGTGGTGCGCAGTCACGTTATACTCCGTACATCTCGGCTATACATTTATTCCACGTGTTCGATTGCGAAAAAATTCCACGTGGCCCTCTCTCGTTCCACGTGTACGCATTTGCCTGCCCGATAGAGGCAGACGACGGACACCTTGGCCGGCGAGAATAGCGAACACTCGGTTAGTCGGTACATCGCGCGCAAACATACTCTCCTCCGAGCCGATTTTAAACAAGCGCCGGAGTCTGCGCTTGTACAGGTATATACCAGTAAGTACTTGTCTCGGCGGACATCCAATTACCGCGTCAGCGGCTAACGCATCGGGCAAATATACATGCGCCGAAGCGCCTCTCGCTCTCGCCTATCCTATCGCAGTGTGGGAGGCTGTGCGATGCGCCCCGATGTGGGTCACTCGGCAGTCGTCGATTCGAGATGCACGTGCGCAATCGAGTTGGGCACATTTTGCGAGCGTAGCGCGATTAGAAAGCTCGCGAGACGAGCTCGAGGAGATACGTCGAGAGTCTGTGGCTTTGCCCCTTTTTTCGGCACTGGCGTGTGTGTTTGAGTATACGTGACTGCTGAATTGAATGGACTCTTCGATTTTCCTCGTTAAATCTATCCGCGGGGAGTCGGGTGTATGATAAATCAGAAGTTGGTCTGCATGAGTGCTTGTTACCATTTTGGTCAAAATTCAGGCCCCACAGAATGAAATTCCACGATTATGGAATTCTTATAGATTCGGAGGAGCGTTGAAAGCAGTTTCTATTCCTTGTTAGTTTTTTCTGTCTCAGTGTGTTGCTCTGATTGAAATGACTTATACTCGTCCAGTATCGTAAGATAAGTGTGCCCAAACTCGTGGCGCTAAGCGGCTTTCCGCAATAACTTCCGTCTTATGTATCAAGATATTTCAAGGCTTTTAACTCATTTTTTAAAATTCATTCCAAAATAACAAAATAAGTCATGGTACGCCCTTGTCTGACTACTCGAGGCCAGGCTATCGAAAATTAAATTTTTTTTTGGAAACTGACAAGGAGCGATCTCGATCACGCCAACTGTGATGATATCGCCAGTGATGACAAAAATGTAACGCATCATCATTGCTTCATCAGTGAAGCTCGGGATAAATCAAACTGGGTAACAGATGGGTGCTATACATTTCCCGATTTGAGCGTTGACAATCCGACCCATCACGATATTGCTGCGAAAAAGCATGATTCCTTGCTTCTGTGGAGCCAACGTGGTCCTTGGTAGTTGAATTCGGTTATTATTTTTTAATTAGTCTCATGTCAGTGCAAGTAAATTATAGGTGAAATTCATTGTTTTTTGAGATGTAAAGTGATTTTTCAGATTGCACCTGTCAGATTTACGAGTTGGGTGCCCCCGTTACCATTTCGAGGCAACTTCTCATGCTTCGCACTTTCATAAAGTTGTCCCAAAATCTATTTTTTAATTAAACAAAAAAAATTTGAAGATTATCAAGGTATAAGGAATCGAAAGAGAGTGATAAGATCAGCTCTATGCTCATTTTTTACATGGAATTTATGAGCACTCTCTTTGAATTGCAAAAACAATGAATCAGAAAATGCAAAAAATAATTTTTTGATCACGCAAACGCAAAAAGATTCTACGAAGTGGTCCAAAATGCTTTGTTTCTTACAGTTAAATATAATACAAAAATTCACTGCTATGCAGATGCTTACTTTATTCGGAGACTACAGGGGTGGCTCAACTGACCACACTTTCTCATCTTGTATAGATTTCTACGCCCAGAAACGAGTTATCAGCCTGTCGACTCGATAGAGCCGGATTTGTTCACTTTCTACGCCTAATATGAATGTATGAATTTTGCTGATAGCACTTGATTCATTATTTAAGCTAGAAAGTGAAGTTTAAAAGCGACCAGAAATTTCCTATTGTTCTCATTTTCCCACGCAAAATAGTTACTCGCCTCATTATTGCGCCAAGACTCAACGATCAATCTCATCGAATTCGCAAACGATGCCAGTAACTCCAAGAGTTTCATCGATATTTCTCATTTTCTCAGCATTTGATCTAGCCTTCGATGATTGTGCTCGATTAATCTCTCGCGCGAGTAAGTACCCAGTTTACTATGGACAACGACTCATTCACGAAACGCTCACAATTATCCTAGTTCAACCTCAGAACCTCGTCGATCAACCACTCCATTAACGAAACAATGTAACTAAATTGAATTTTCCCACAAATGGTTCACCCCATTACAGGAACTAGTTTGCGGTTAAGCAGCAACAGCAGCGCCAGTAGAAGCCAAGCTCTGCGCTTCTGCAGAGTGAATAATCTGCACAAGTAGGCACTTGAGCCTGTGAGCCTTGGCGAGATTGAAAACGTGCCTATGTGGCGTCTATCGAATTTCAGCGGTTAATTATAATCACGCGCGTGGATCAATTGATTTTGGCGCTTTCAAAAATATAGAATTTCTCGTATTTGCGCGCGCTCAGGTATATGCGCTGAATCCATTGAGATGCCCGAGAGCAGATAGTAGATCGTTCCGAGGTGGAATAAATACTCTCACCGCGGCGAGTGCAACTTTCACTTGTGGCAAAAGCTAACACACTTACGGTCTTTTTCTACTTTTTCTCTCGAATCAACTTGGAGGATAACTCGTTGAATGAATGCACTGTCGGTTTTTATTCGGGCCGAGGAAAAAATAGAATGAGGCACAAAAAGCGAGAGACAGCAATTGGGAAGCGGGCACATATCCAGCAACGCGTAATTGGGAGCGAGTAAACAAGGAGAAAGTACACACGTGCTCGCTTGCATACGCTCCACGGTATTTTTTCTTTCGTCGCATGTTCCTCGAAATACTCCCGAGAGCGAGGAAGGAGGCCGCGCGACGATGTCCCGTTTGCGTCTTTTGTATTTTTTTTCCTTTTCTCAAAGCTCCTTCCAACTCATTCGAAAGTCTTTCTCAGATATCAATAAATGAGCTTTCTTCCATATCACATGAATTCATATCTTTCTACTTTCTACATAATCGCAAGTGCCATTTGATCATGCGCTTTAGAATCTGTGATGACAAATACCGAGCAACGGCATAAATTGAATATCAATTCTGCTCAGATATTATGACAAAGTTTCTCAGCAAAGTTGGATTTAAAAAAGTTGTTCCGAGTTTCAATAGATTGAATGGGGGCAATGATTCAATATTTCAAGCTCTACGGAGTAGAAATTGTCATTAATGGCCTAAAATGGTCCGTCAATCAGAGCGACTTGAAAAAAATTTTCAAACCGAATGGATCTACTCTCTATCATGCGATTAGAAGAAGACAGTTTGTCAATCAAGTTGAGCCATTCATTGTAGATATAAAATGTGATCCGACTATACAATAATTATTCTGAGATTGAAATTTCCTCCAAGTGAATTCAACATGGTATTTTGAGTAACGTAGTGTTCATACTCTTGGAGATCGTGAAAATTGTTTGATAGAATTTTAGATTATGGAAAACATTTCGTGATGGACGTGAGCAGCTAAAGTGTCTGCGGTTAAAAGGTTAAAGCCGAGCCGCTCGAGCCATCATCGTGTAACTTTCTCCTCACTGTTCGTGCAAACTTGTAGGTCAGCGTGGAAAACGCTTATTATAGCTTAGCTCTTGTTCGATTCAAATATTCATGGGACTTTTAAGAAAGCCCGAGATCTCGTGTCTCCCGTTCTTTACCGAGACTTGTAAATTATACATCTCGCATAATTACACTCCGGTCTTTTCAAACACCCAAAGCCATTTTACTTGTTTAATCGTCTAATAACAGTTCAAATTTCATAGCTGTTGCTCACGTGCCTCTCGATCTATAATTTACATTTTGTCCATAATTCAAGATTTTACGCTTCGTATATTCGCACACGATGCGAGCGTTTCGAAGAACTGCATATTAATATCCAATCTAATCTTCAAGCTCAGAACCAATGACTACTTTTGTGTTTCTAAGTTTACCGTCTTCGAAGTAGGTAGGAAAAGACACCTTGAGCTGCTTTTTTCAGTATTCAAAAAGTTTTTTCGCAAACACCTTGTGCAGGTAATATGATTTCGATTCAAATTCTCTATTACTATGTGGTGCGATTATTCACTTGCATGATACAAATGGATCGTCACAAATTTCATCCTTGATATAAAAATGGGCAGGTTTCTGTGAAGATACTGTAAATTACAGCTTACGGATGCAAAGCAACTGTAACACCTGTCTGACATTTCCTCCTGTTTACATTGTAATATTATGAATCAGCTGTCATTCTTACTTGATCCTCCACTAGTACTCAAAGTCATTTCTCAATGAAATTTTCGACCAACCGGCTGAAAGTTGTGGGGTCTCTGCTCTTTTAGCTTGAAAATAGTTCATCAGAGAATAGAAGTTCCAAGGCCCCATTTTTTAAATTAAAAACTTGAATTTTAGTTCATCTTCTTTTATTCAAAGAGCTCTCAACTTGGCTATCATTGCGGCGATATTGCAACTCAGCTCGATCTCAACTCTTTGTACTCTTCGACTCGCCATTCTTCTGCTTTTCTGAAATATTGTGGGGAAACCGTTGAAATTTCTAAAAAGCCAGGAAATAAATTATTGTGCTGTGAAATATCCTTAATCGAACAGTTCTGTGCAGCATCTTTTTGAATTATCAATTTTTTACAGCAAAAAAATTTGATAAGGAAGCAAACTCTCTGATTTAGAAGTTCATAAAAGAGGGCCATGGTCTCTTAGCGTTTTTCTGACGGACCAGCCGAACTTGGAGTTCTTTCTATAGAAGATGAACTAAAATTCAAGTTTTTAATTTAAAAAATGGGCCCTGGGAATTTTCATTCTCTGATGAACTATTTTCCCTTGATACGCATCAGAACTATTTTTTCATTTTGACCATCCGTCCCTGGGACTTTTAGTATGTTGTCAAAGTTATATTGCTATGGCCTCTTGGACACCATGCCGATTGTTTTGAAATACGTCGATTGAAGCAGAGCTACATCATCACCACAATGATAGCCAATGAATGTAAATAATTGTCGAGGAATGATGTCTCAAAAATTGAAAATAATTTGAAAAACATGTTTTTCATGGAAAAAAAGCAACAATCGGAAGAACAATAAGAGTCTCAAAGAGGTATTTCGTCCCTCATTCACAAATTCTTTTCGAGCCGGAGGAAAACAGTCTCTCCGTGGAAATTCCGCTCGGAATAGTCAAATTTTTTTTTTAGACAACGCTATGTGCAAGCTCGCAATGGGGCTCGCATTTTACAAGAAACTCGCCACAAGCTTGGCATTCAAATTCAAGAAACAGCCGCTGTGCTGTCTTATTTCCTCTACTTTTCTTTCGTGTCTCCAGAACCACAGTACCTCGTCGACCGAATCTCCGAGCTAGAATTTTCAGTTACCCCTCGCAAGTACACCCATTGTACACGTGCCCAATCGGGTCGGCAAAACGACTCATCTTATCATTTGCTCTCCGAGCACCTACGCCACCGACACTCGCTCTCCGGATGGCCCTCGAGGGAAGCGAGATCTGCCCACGACAGCGGCCTCTTTGCGATTGTGGCTCCGTCGCGTCCAGGCTGTAGGATGGCGATTGTCCAAAGCGACGTCGCAAAAAGCCACAGGAAAGCGACGAAGGAGCTAGATTGTCGGAACAGGCACTTTTTATGCCGTGGTCGTAGCGCGTCTACGTGCCCGCATATCCCCGTGGACTCTCTCAAGACTGTATATCCAGCACTGCACGTGCCGAATCCGCTCTCGAGGCTGAACCCCGTCACGTTCGTTCGTCCGGTTCACTTTCTACAATACGTGTAGGACCCGTGACTCTGTGTACTCGTCGTCATTATCGTCGTGCCCAGGATGTGAGCCATACGCCTTGTAGAAAACTGTTGCTTTCGTTCTGGTCTCTAGCGCGACTCTTTGCGAATATCATATGCGAAGAGGCTTTGCGCGAGGAGTGAATCGAGAGGATGTCTCGCGCGTTCGAGTGTTTGGATAGCGCTTAGGTTATCCTCTCTTTGCTGTAGGTTGACAAAGTGTGCGGGTGGGTTGTATTGGCGACGAGATGCGGAAGGAGCTCTCATCGATTTTCAGGCTCTCCTGCGCTTCAAATAGCTCCTGTGAATATTCATGCGCGGCCGAGCTCCCGGGACCCATTCGAATTCAATGTATTCCTCCTCCGCCGACGTTTTCGGGGCGTGAATGCGAATGGGTCCCACTTGACGATAGCCCTCTCTTCGTTTTTCGTTGTGCTTTTGCACCTTCCAGATCTGCGCTGCATCGGTGAGACCGATTTTGAAAAATCAGTCTCAAAAATCGACTTTGAACTCTCAGCTAATGTACAGAACTTTCTCAGAAAATTGGGATTCATTATCCCCAACGTTTAACAAGGAAAGCTGACGCTAGTTTGCACCTTTCACTTTCCAAGGAAGTAGAAATGCCGAAATAGGAGTCAAACATAAATCGTTAAACCCCGAAGGTTAATTTTGAATAAAAATCTTGTAAAAGAGTTTCGCTCCGCCCAGTCTCTCCGTTCGGACGCATTAAAATGACGCCGGAGAGATTCATCATTGATGCTTGAATTACTGCAGAGGATGATAATGGGCTTAATGTGCATTCTACGGACGTTCATGTGGTGAGTTCGTGTGAAGGTACGGAAAAACCGCCCTCAACCTCATTCTAAAGATGATAAATTTTCTAAAATTTTGTTTGTGTGGAGAGCTGTGAATGAAATTGGAAGTCAGATCCAAATGTAAGCAGCTTATATCCGGAGACAGAGACCGGAGGAACACGTTTATCCAAAGTGCAAGTGACGGCGACGGAATAATTTCATTTGCGCACGCGACTATTGGATAAAACTTGGATGCTGGAATTAATCGAAAGAAGCTGCGAAAAGTAGTCTTAGACGCGGCAAGATTTATTTAGTTTAGTCCTCGCGCTTGTCTGCATTCAAGTTGATCTCCTAGCAATTGAATCTCATGGCTTGACTGCTGTTGCGCTAAATCCACTCAGTCTGAAGTTCCAATGGAATTTCGATCAATTTATCCCAAGCTTCTCACAGTTGAGCGAGTTATTTTAACGAGATATGGAGAGCAAGTTCGGATAAACTGTTTCCTCATTGCTCGCTGACCCGTCTACAACTTGGCGAACGATGACGACGATTATGGAAATGCGATTACGCTTTTCCAGACACTCAAGATCCATCGCTGTGTGATCAAACCTCACGGCCATCAGTGTTTTCCAGATTTTTCATTTATCTCGCGGTCTTTGAATCTCCATGTAATGGAAGTCTTTCCTGTATGACATCTGGTATTTTGCAAAAGTCAGCCGAAACAGCTGATTTTCAACTATGATCCGTCGAACCGTATCAGCTGATGTTGAGAGAGTGGGACTTCAGCTCTAATATTGTGTCAATTCCCCATCAGTGCTGATCTTTGATCCCAATCCTCAATTCTGTCGGGTCAACTCTCAAACATCTTCCCGTCGACACTTCGCTATTAGCGCCTCTCGCCACTTCCCCCAACAACAGCATCGTCGAGGTGCCGAGTCGTGTGGTCTCTCGCACTCGAGGAGTTGGACGAGAGTCAGCAACGTCGGCTGCAGAGAGCCTCAGCAGCGAGTCCAAATAATCGTCCTCGTTTACTTTGCTCGATCGAGTCCTTCCCGTGCCGCGTGTCCTCGCGCAGAGGTCGTCGCACGTGTGTGGGGGTATTATACAAAGTGGAAGAGCCCATCGTGGCTCTCTGTGGGCTTGCGTGACAAGTTTCAGCGATGGGCTTGATGTGTTTACAGCCGGCGAACGAGTTGAATGCAAATTGGCCCTCGACGACGACAACGACGACGCGACGATAAGTCACGAAAATTGCGAGCTTCCGATGCACAGGGTCTCGGTTTTGAGAAACGACGCTCTCAGACGCTTACGATCACGCAGAAGCTCTATTTTAGCGATATTCATCATAAATTGATTTTAAATAAAACTTAATAACACTTCGAAAAAGTAAAAACAATGCAAACTGCGTATTGGCAGAATTTACCACTGTGTACAATTTTGGAGTGATCCGCGGAAAGCTCTTGGAATAATTTGAACTATAATGTTAATATATTGTAATTGCACTATAGTTCAAACTACTCCAAGAGCTTTCCGCGGGTCATTCCAAAATTTTACACAGTGATGCGTCCTGCCAATAAGCAGTTTTCATTGTTTTTACTTTTTTGAAATATTGTTTTGTTTTATTTCTAATCAATTTATGATTAATGTCGGTAATGTAGAACTCTTTCTTCCCTTTGATGTGCTCGATGTGTAATCTGAGACCGCTTTATTTACGATACGTACGGAAATATTGAATATGTCGTGCAGCAAATTCTATACTGACTCCAAAGGTATGTATGCCTTTGATTGCAAGTTGCTCAGAGCAGAGAGAGGTCCTTCTCTGGAGATTTGTGAAGTTCTGGAGGTAAAATATTCCAAGAGAAAATCGTCGAATTAAGCCCTATTGGTTTTTTCGTAGAGTATGGATCTCTCCAACCCTGTCGATTATGCTTTTTGAGCAACATTTCGCCAACGAATATTCTAATGAGCGGGGCCAAGATATTTCTCATAAGAAGATTTCAAAAAAAAATCATGCTCTGAGAGTCATGCGGATTTTGTCAAGGAGCCGAGTATCCCGCAAAGAGAACGCTGTTTGAATATTTTGCGGCGTCAGTTGCAAAAGACATTACTCGCTATCATTAAATGAAGAGCCTTTCAAAAGAGCTTTGATGGGAGCTTTGACGGCTAATGGTTCTGCCCTCGTTACTGAATATTTCAATGTTGTGACAGAGTCTGTGTCGATGGTACGAAATTACTCTGACAGAACGATCGATGAGCAAGGGCAGTTTGCTGGAAAGTTGTTGAGAGAGTTGACGCGATGTTCACTCGTGGCTCCTGCATTTGCCTTTTCATTTGCTCGCTAACTTTCAACGCTGCGAGCTGTTGTACATACGTCACGAGAAAAGTAGAAAATTGAGTTGCAAGAGTGTAGTTTGTTTCTTCTCGGGGGAACGTCTTTTCACCCTCGCGTGACCAAGAAACGAGGCAAACTCTTTATTGGGCGCAACTTGTTTTTTGTCATCCAAACTTGCGTCCTCACAGGTTGTTTGTCATTCCTCGGTTGTCGGCAATCACCATATATAGTCAGCTTAACCTGTTATCTAGTGATGAAATGTATACTATTTACTCCTCATTTTCTCGCGATCTTGCCTTGATTATGAAACGATCGAAGATTCTGAATTGCCAGTTGCGAAGATAACGTGACATGCCCAAAATCATCTGAACTATCGAGTTCTCGTCCAACTCGAAATGCCCACATCTGCTACTATGAAAATCAATAATGATAAGAAGAAGCTCTATCTCACGACAATCATCATAAACTTATGAAAAACTAAGATGAAAAAATACTTCAAAAAATATATCTAATTCTTCCTGCGTATAAGTGAAGTATGCGCCATACTGTGTATAATTTCGAAGTAATCAGCGGAAAGATCTTGGAGGAAATTCATTGATAGTTCAAGTATATTGTAATTCCACTATAGTCGAGATTACTTCAAGAGCTTTCGATGGATCACTCCAAAATTTTACACGTTCGTGCATTCTACCGCTTCGCAGACTAGATTTCCTCTACTTTTTCATCGCTTTTATACGAAATATTGCTTTGTTTCATTTTAAATAAATTTATGATGAAGACCGGTAAGGCAGAGATTCTACTGTCCCTTAAGGGTTAGTGCACGTGCTACGAAGGGTGTTCCAATCAATAGTTTTGAGCCGAAGATCACGCAGGATCCGAATACGCGAAGGCATCGATCAAAATTCACATTCAAACCCTCGGGCACGTTGATGAGTTTGATGCGAAATGAATTACATTGTCTAGTTCTTTTCCGAAGGAACAGTTATCCTTCGGTTGCGGGGTTCATAGATTTTCTCCTCTTTGTGGGCGGAGCCCAAGTATGCAAAAGGAAAAATCTTGGCGTCGCATGAGCGAAAGTATCAACTTTACTACTCCACTTATGCATATACCTCCGAGACGAAGCGTAATTCACCTCTGCCGGCTACCGATATAAAACTCTAGTCGAGATTGCACGAAGCAATCAAAACTTTTGTAGACAGGGTCAGCCGATACGTTCCAAAAGCACAACAAATCTTCTACATTAACTTTCGTTTCGCCTCTTAAAAAATTCATCGAACGGCTTTTCGGAGTTTTGGAGCGTAGCCGCGTCTAGAAACTTTTTATCGAGCGCCGCAAAAGTTTCGGGGGATGAATCGAGAGAAGCCCCTGGACGAAGCTCTCGTGTATTGTAACTATATCGAGGAAGGAGCCTCGAAGCTGCTACGCTCAACTCTAGCAACGATTAATGGCCGCCAAGCGATAAGAGCCTTCGAGACTTTGGGCCTGCGGTTTCGCATGACCTACACTCGCACAAGCCAATGTCCCGATTTAG
This sequence comes from Eretmocerus eremicus, assembly GCA_030522705.1. NCBI lineage: Eukaryota > Metazoa > Arthropoda > Insecta > Hymenoptera > Aphelinidae > Eretmocerus > Eretmocerus eremicus. Next base: position 2,419 of record JAPYYZ010003305.1, on the reverse strand, counting down.
CGGAGCGCACGCGAGGGCCATTCTTTTCTTGTTTTGCTCGTCTTACAAGCTCACGCCGAGCCGAATACAAATCTCGAGGGATCTTCGCCATCGAGCTTAGCAGATTGAACAAAGAGAGACATGAATTTTGTTGAGCACAGATGCGTTCGGATTTGAATTTTTGCGAGACTCTGTCCATCAGATTACAGACCAATTGAATCGAATGTGATGACTCAATTAAAAAAAATATTTTTTCATTCAGTTCTCTTTTCTCAGAGATCGGTAGAGCATTTCGCGGAGCCTTTGATCAAATATTGAAATTCAGCCAGGAGTTTTCAACTTCAGGCTCGGTACACTCAAAGCTTGATACACGAGCGCGAGTTTCGTCGATTGGTTCGTGAAAGATCGTGACTGCATAAGTTAGTTTGGTTCAAACACGAGTCAGAGTGCAGAAAAGAAGCAAACCAGAAGTTCAACTTTCATGCACGGCGCTCGCATTTAGAATGGAAGAAAAAAACTAAATCAAATGAAGCAAGGGATTTTCTATATCTGATTCCTTGTATAACCCAAAGCCTTATAATTGAACCGCTCGTTTGACTTTCGATACTTTTATGTACGCCGCAGAGAAACGCGAGTCCACAGCGAGGCAAACTTTCGAGCTCTCTCGCGAGGGAGGCGCGGTGCAGTAGTGCCGTTTTATCAATCTCTCTGTATTATTCACGCTCGTATACGCGAATAGCTCGAAAAACAAGAACCGCAGTGACGTTAATTGAGTCGAACGACTACTTTCGTTTTTGCTGGGCAAGTGCATGCATACACCGCTACTGAAAATGAGGTTGTGTACTCCTCGGACGCGTGATCAGATCAGCAACGAGCTTTCTTCGACCTTGACTTTTTTCAGAATCGCCCTTAATCACCTCGCTAACGCTCCACATTTACGAGTACCTCGTTAGCTCCTCACTCGTCATATAAGAGACACGTCGATTCATTACCATGGCAGCTTTTATCATAAAGCACCCAGTCAATGTTTGAAAAGCTCAATCGAGTCGCAAGCTCTGCTCTATTCTACGGAAGATGCCCCAGAGTGTCCCTGATTCACGCCGAAAATCCTTTCGAACCGCAGCAAAATCCCTCAAAGAGATGCTGCCGCCGATAGTTCGCCGGTGAAAGGAGGCAACTAGCGCTCTCTCCATTCTAATTGGGGCTTTATCTTTCGCCAGATGAATCTTTCCTCTCGATGCTTTGAATTCGTGCTTTGCCAACACGAGACCTCAGCAGTGTCGATGGCTGCTATAGAGAGTAAGCATAACGAAAGTGAACGCCGGCGTCGCTCTGCACCTCCAAAATCCTATTTTCGCCGCTCGTGCAGCGCTCGGGATACCCTCTGCGCTTCGGCTGTCGTGGTGTTATACTCTGGGTGCATATCGCTGGAGCCAGGTTCACATTCGTGGATATCTAGATGGTGGGTAAATGAAAATTCGCGTCGGCGTGCAAGGCTCGCGGTGCGAGCGAGGCGGTCATTAACTTAGGCGGCAGAGAGCAGTTCTCTGGCTCTTCGCGGTTGGGGTCTCGTTGACACGCAGAGACGGAAAATCGCCGCTATAATCAGCGTCATGCGCCGAAACTATGACATGCCGTCTTTGCAAATAACGGACCCTATAAATTTCCCTCAGCCACAGTGAAAAGCCGAAAGTTGCTTACGGGGCCTCGACCACCAACGCGAAAGTCTCCTCAGTATTTCTGGGACTTGTCGCACATCGTCGGCAAACTCCACTCCTGAACTTTGAAGCTCGCGAGAATACTCATTTTTTGACAAAGATTGTCATTCCTGTGTATTTTCTCGACATTTTGATCTGGTAGTACATATACATCGCAAGCCTCGAAATACACTTCCCGAATGTAATTTCTTTCATATCCTCGGTAATGTTTCTCAAGTCGAGCCCAAAAGTCAGGAGTGCGATTCATCCCTCTTTTTCATTAGTCAGTATGAGATCGTTGCAATCGAACGAAATACAAATTGTTACCTTGTCCCATCTCCTCGGATCAATTCACCTCATCTCAGGCTACAGGGAATGAACAACCGCGAGATCGCGTTACGAAATGGGTTATTTCCAAGTAGAGAATTGAAAATGCATTCAAGGAGAGTAAGACTTTCAGAAGCTCAAAGCTGCTTACTCCAACTTAATATTCAATACCATCTGCTGCGAACATGCAACTAAATTTTATACACGTTATTAGATTGCATTCGCTGCTCTGTTCAGAATTAATGTTCCTTCTCGTGAGGTGGAAGCAGCTCATCAGAAAAAATTTGTTTTGTGGACCAGTGATCGCGTATAACCTCTAGGCCCAATGTCCAGATCACGTGTAGTCATTGAATCGCGACAAGAAAGTTTCAGATCGGATCGCAATGCAAGCAATTTCACATGGATGAGATTCCTTC
>JAPYYZ010003304.1:0-18676 GCA_030522705.1 Eretmocerus eremicus | reverse complement strand
CCGCGAGTTACGTGTCCCAAGATCAATTTCAAGGAAAACTACGGCATGTTTGAAGGGGCCAAGAAGGGGACGGAATTGACAGGGACGGAATTGACATTATTTCGCATCTAAAATGCTCCTACGGCTCTGGAATGAATCGTAGACTATTTTCTGCACATATTTCGTCTAATGCCACCTAACACTACCAAAAAATTCATTTTACTGAGCGATAGACTTCTCAGGAATTGACCGAAAATTTTGTACGCGAGTTGTAAAACCCGTTCAAACTGCCCGTTACTGCACAGATTCGATTGTAAAGCCGCTCTATCGCATTCATTCAAGCCTTTGGGATGTTCCGATGACAACTTGGCCGGTCCGAAGAGCCACGATGGAGATCGGGACGTTTGCCGCCGTTACTCGCGTGCTGTACCAGTACTTTTGGTGCAAATCTCTGGCAAAAATGTCGTCTCCCCGCACGGAACCATTTTGCCAGTCAAATGTTGACTGGCAAAATGGTTAAATGTTTCACTCCAAAGAATACAATTTAGAATGATGATTGAGCATAATAGTGACCTTGAAAAGGCGCAGTACTGGTTTTTAGAGCGAAGATTATGTTCCAGATAGGGGACGGAATGGACATTTTCACCTCTAACTCTCTAATTTAAAAAACGGAGGCTTCAAAAATCACTCGAAAACCAACCACAAATTTGGATACCAATAGAGTACACCCTAGAAAATTTTAACCGCAACGATTAAAAGTCGCGGAGGCTTGTGCGAACCTCGGACGCAGAAAATCCCACTTCCCGCGGAATCACTCATATATTAAAATGATTTCAAATCACGTTATTGTTTCTCATGTATCAATTAGCAAACATAAGAAAAAGAAGGAAGCATATAGCTTCATGCTTACTTTGTCATGTGAGGCAATTATCACAGAAACCACACGGTAAAGATTAAACTGGGAGTGATGATAGGCTGTAATGAATCATCATTACTTGACCAATATCAAGGGAATAGAATGAATAAATGAACGTTCATATCAACCGGGCTTTCAAAAAAGTTCTTCTGCAGCGCGCGCGCACAGTCGTCCGCGCTAAGGCATTAAATGCGTGCTTTTTATAGGTTATGTATATGATCATTGGATTCATTACACACCGAAAAGAAGCCGCTCCGACATCGCATCCCGGTGAATTTCGTCGACGAAAACGGTAACTCCGCTTCTCAGCGATGGATGACGAAGCCGAGACTTACAAACTGTGGCGGATCCGTAAGACGGTGATGCAGCTGTGCCACGACAGAGGCTACCTCGTCACCCAGGACGAGTTGGATCAGACCCTGGAGCAGTTCAAGGAGCAGTTTGGTGACAAGCCAAGCGAAAAACGGCCTGCCCGGAGCGATCTCATCGTCCTCGTGGCCCACAACGACGATCCCACCGACCAACTGTTCGTATTCTTCCCGGACGAGCCGAAAATTGGAATCAAAACCATCAAAACTTATTGCCAGCGTATGCAGGAGGAGAAGATTCACAGGTGGGATACTCGACAAACCTCCTGGACTTGTTCATTTCTTGCTCCGTCCATACTGTAGCTAATGAAATAGAATCTGATTTGTTTCTACTTTTTGATGTCATAAGTTGGTGGCTTGGCCTTGTGAATGGGGTATTTGGATCGATTGCAAACAAAGCGCATTTTCACATGTAACTCCCAATGTTCATAGCTCCATTCTGGCTCCTTGAATGCGAAAGAAATCAAAATACCTTGTAGAATTTTCATTTTGTAATCACCAATTGGTGCTCAAAACCGATATTTAAGATTGCCAAGAAATTTTATTATTTCGCTTAAGTAGGGATTCATCTCTACAAGGCAATATGAGGGGATTTCAACTGTGTCATTCGGCTAATTTGATGCAGTGCTTATGACTTTTGTTTCTATACTTTTTGACTTTCCATTACTTTTTTTTCAAAACGTCAAACAAACTATCATACCTAAAACAGTGCTGCAGTGGTGTCAGGCTAATACTTTGTTGAAAAAATGATATCTTACTAAAAGATTCTCAAGTTCACTCATAGATGGACATATAGTAAATGTTTGAAGTCCCAGATGAACAGTCCCTCCAATTTGTCATTTGGACACTGCGTACGCCTACAATCAAACTCATCCCCATACTTCACCTTGCAGAGCCATCATTGTTGTGCAGGCAGGTATGACACCATCAGCAAAACAGTCTCTGGTAGACATGGCACCAAAATATATCTTGGAACAATTTTTGGAGTCAGAACTGTTGATCAACATCACTGAACACGAGTTGGTGCCTGAACACATCGTCTTGACACCAGATGAAAAAGAAGAACTTTTAACTAGGTACAAATTGAAAGAAAATCAGCTCATGCGAATCCAAGCAAATGATCCGGTCTCAAGGTATTTTGGATTGAAAAGAGGTCAAGTGGTCAAAATCATTAGACCATCAGAAACTGCTGGACGCTATATTTCTTACAGATTGGTGTGTTGATTTTTAGCATAAATTTTGTATCTATTTACTATATTCGTATCTAGGAATATCGTATCTAGGAATCATGAGCTAATTCTAGCAGAATATGAATTATTTTCATGTAATTTAAGACACATCTCAGAAGACTGCAGGGAACATAAAAGTCTTCTGACTATATCTATTTAAGCGAAGTGTAAGTGTTTCTTGTAAATGCAATCTAAAATACTTCATAACTTTGTACATATCTTCTGCTTCATCAAGATTTTTAAATAAAATAGTGCTTAAAAACTTTTAGCCATTTCAGTAGAGAAATCTTTTCTTGCATATTTTTTGCTCACGTTTTACAATACTTTGTTCTGTCAGAATAATTGCAAAATCAGGAAAGTACAATTTGTCTATCATATTACATGGTATATTTTTGTACACCGCAAATCTGCAACCACTTGGATGCAAATTACCAGTCTGACAGTATAAAACATGAGTAGTGTTGTGAGAAGTTCTATCATTTTTCGTGGGGATGAACAAAAAAATCCTGCGTTGTCCTTCAGTGTTGCACGGGAAAAAAGAAAGATACATGGCCCCTGACTTTGAACCAAAAATGGAAGAGCCATAAAAACCTAAGATCCTATAAACCCCAAAGTTTCAACGATGCTCACTCCGCCTTTGAACATCACAACCTACAGATATTAGATCTGTTTGTTGCAAAATCTACACACCGATTCGCGCGTGCGAATATTTCAGAAAGCACCCTCAAAAAATGTTAATTTCGTTGTAATACACTTACGCACCATTCCCAAAGCATTTTCCAAAGTTGCGGAAGTACTTTATGTATTATCATGGCTTTCTTGGCAGTGTTTCAAGAAGCCTCGAGCAAAAACTACTCTTGTATGCCCACAGAGCACACATATTTATACTAGCGTGCTGTATTTTATACCCAATTTCTGTGTCAAGATTCAAATTTCTTCGAGATATTCTCTTGGTTTTGGCCTCTATCAGTAAATTCTAGATCAAAGAATATATTGAATTTCAGGAACTATTTAGTATGAAAATTGTTTATATAATTTCGACTCCGAAAATAAAAAATGCGTTGGTACTCGAATTCAAATTTATTCGTTTAGCCGAAAGCTAGGCCGTGAAGCTCTTAGGGGTAAAGGACTAATGAAAGAAAGATGTTGATGCTCTCAGTATAATATATTGATATGAATAAAATGTAACACAACGCAATAATAATAGTTAATAATATAATTACAAGATTAGGATAGATTTTCATTGAATAAAAAAAGTTCATTAGGACATGGAAGAATAGATCATGAGAAATTGAATTAATTTTACGGTTGAGAAAATTCAACTCAAATAATGATCTTGAATATACAATCTGAATAACTAATCGAACAATTTACAATGAGTTAATAATATACTGCCTGAACCGATACATACAAAAACGGAGGTCTGATACAAGGTGAATATTAGCATGATTAAAAACCTCTTACACTTGCAAATCATGTCACGTCTTATATTCTCTTAGTGCGTTTATGCGCTGAAATTAGTTGAACCTGAATATTTATGTGAGTTTTTTTAATCACGGAGTTCTGACTTTAAGAATAATCGGAGCACCGAGGAAAGAATGTTACCAAGTTGGAGAAATCATTTCAAAACGGGCAATATTACTTCATAAGTCCAATTAACCACTACACAATTTCGGGGAAAATTCCGTCTCACTAAAATCGGATATCGTCTTTGAGTCAGAGGATTTTCTTTGCGACGTGACGATTAGAACTAGAATCATGCGAAAAAAATGATATGCTTATGACGGATAATTCTCCGCCATGCGCTTAATGAGAGATAAACGATAAACAAACGATCACATACATGGTTCCTGTGAGTATTCGCCATTCAACAGTTTTAGGGGACATTGAAATCCGTTGCTGAAAACGGGAGATTCTTGCCAGTACTGATTACATCAGTAATTTCAAACCATCTTCTTATTGTAATGGGACTCGATCTTCAATTGTTGGTAAAACAGTGCATTTCGAAAAGTATACAGATAACTATGAAAGGCAGAAGTTATTCATCGATTAGCGACTTGAGATCTACATTCAACTTCTCCTTTAGATTAAGCCATTTCTAAAATGGAATAATGTTGGCTATTTGCTAAAAGTAGCGAAAGCATCAAAAGCATCAAGTTTTCTTATACTTATCAACGACTTACATATCAACTTACAAGCTATAGACATAAATTTACCAAGTCTTGCATTCAAACTTACTCAAGTGCTGTAAGTATTTCATCCACGTCAACCAACATTTTCCAGTTTATGAGAATATATTGTAGTCTCATTCTTCCATGCATAAACATATCGTAAAAATCAAACATGCATACAAACAACTCAGGGCAAGTTTCTTGGTGTTTCTTGATCAATTGAAATGATGCTGTTCAAGAGCTACTCAAATTAAGCACCTCCAATGAATGTTTCGTAGATTTCGTTTTTCGTTGCAAAATTGTGTAGGTCTCGAAAGAACAAGCTAATTACGAGCATAATCAAATTTTTTCCAATGCAATGGGAAGCATGATTTTCACTGAAATCGTGTCACGATATTGATCCTCTAGAGGAATTTTCCAATCAGCACAATCAATTTCTTTGACAGTGATGAGAAGAGTGCATTGCACAAAAATTGCAGAAAGCAGTAGCCAACAAAAACAGCTCACAATATTCTCCGTGGAGGATTCGTATATAAACTCAAGCAATAAATTCGCCACGAAAATATCAAGTATCGATCAGACATTATATACAATTAGAGATGATGAACAGGAAATCATCAAAACGGCCAATTTTTTCCTAGCGGATAGTTCCACGAAAACTTTCAAGCAGTTCACGAATTGGCTTCCGAGTTGATCCACTCCCAAAGATCGTGGAAAAATCAAAAACATACTCATACGCCTAATACTACTTGTATCCTCTAATACTTAAGGTCCCTCAAACTGTCCAAATGCGAGCGCGACAGAAGAAAAATCTATCGAATCACATGATGAGCTATCGCACAAAAATCCTCTCGGCAATGCTGTTTCATAATCATTGCTGTGGTGTCTCCCGAGTCATTCGTACCTCGTCGAATGGAGAGCTTTTTCTACACAATGGCAAAGTACATAAAAAGTATGCACGACAATCCTTACATCGAAAAAATTTTACAACGATCTACGCGATAAATGGAAAAAAAGGCTTCAGAGATTCTAGTTTAAGCATCCTCGAATATTCAGAAGCATAAAGAATCAAAAGTCTAGATACACATCTCTTATAACATATACACGTAATATAAAAATTTCCTCTTGGGCCAGACCTAGATGCAACTCAATGCAGCTTTTCTCTCAGACGCAAGAACACAGCCTCGAGAGATAGATTGATAGATAGAGAAAAGAGAGAGGGGGAGAGAAAGAGAGGGGGGAGAAAGAGAGAGAGAGAGGAAGAGAGAAACGAGGAGCGCATGAATCGTACGCTGAATTCGGGGCCTAATCGAGTTACATCTGCTCGGTTTACCAAGAGGGCCGTTGTCCCTGTCTCTCCGTCATCTCAAATTGCACTCAATGGGGACCAGCATCGACCTTTCAGTAAGCTACGGGCGCGGGACTTCGAGCATCGCCCTGAGAGGCTCTCCGCCTGGACCACCAGTACAAACTGGTGGCCAACTCGATTAGCGGCATCTGGAGGATGCTGTTGACAAGCTCGGCGGTGATCCTAATCCTGTAGACTATTGGCATGGAAGTCAGTAGGCTGGTAGCTTGACGCCTCAAACTTGGCCTGATGTACGAGGTCTGGTGGGATAAAAGTTCAATTAGATTTTTTATATTTTTATATCTAATTATCAATTGTATCTATACTTTATTCATCTTTATGTTTCACTTGTATATTTCACTGCTCCAGATTGCATACGGATGTATTAATACATCTCAGCAGAGTACTGTGTTCTAGTACTAGTTTTATTTTACTACTTGGCAATGAATTGAAATGAAAATTTGAATAACTACTCTCGTAAACATGCGAGGATTCTGCTTTTCAGTTACAGGCGCCGAGTGATACCGCGTAACATACTATTTGACTAGAGATTCAGAGATTATAATTCGAATAATTTTACAGAATATGATTTGTAGTGAAGACACCATTTTACGTCATGGTCACAAACAGTGCACTTTATCGAGACAATCATCCTTCAAATTTGTAACACTCGTGATCTACGGGCTTTGTATGGGAAATTTAAATGACTGAAGGTAGTCTCAACCGAAGCAATGTTTACGCGTACGGAAATTTTGGTGAAATTTGAAGTGGAAGGGTTAGTGGTGTGTGATACTTAACATCATCTTCCACGATAATTCTCGATGCAGTCTTCTAATGTTGCGATTTGGAGTCTGAATGTACATCACGAGTTTCAAATTGAGTCAAGAGCAAAGTTTGTCCCGAGAGTTTTAGAAAAGGCTTGACATTGCAGAGCTCGTAAATTATCCATAGTATCAATATTACCTAGGAGTGGTACGGGGCAACGTAAGTAGATGGAAATAATCCCCTCCTATTGCCAATTTCGCCGTGCCACCAGTGCTGGTCCGTGCGATCCGTCACAGTGATGACATCGCCTCGCCTGAACTCGAGCTCTCCTGGCTCTTGCGGTAAGAAATCGTACAGGGCTTGCACCAGGCACTGAAAACCAATCGATATTTTTGTGAACTTGGACTAGGAACAATATAATTACTAACAATATAAAATGAAAAATTAATTCAAAATACTTGGGCTTCTTCAAGAATCTTTCATTTCGTTACGATCTCTTAGCGTCGAGGAAGAAGTAAGTTTATTCATATACAATTTTTATTGCTTTCATTACTATGGATTGCGACTGGATAAAAAATATGAATCGCTTCTCTTCTGTTGTAATATGACATGATTTCTTTTTCATCGAGATTGCACTCTTTTCGAGTTTCCAGTAAGATTATCATCACAGTAAATAGAAGCGATTCGTCAATACCGTGAACATTGAAAGGCAAAATTTCACGCTTGAAAAACTCACTCTTATAATAATGAGTGAGGCTTTCGATTGTTGGCAAGAGAAATTTTACCTTTTGAGGATAGATTGTCTAGACATTATTTGTAAAGCAATGTCTTCTACCGACTCGCTCTTTTATTACTGATGAATTCAGAAAATCATTCTGATTCATTAATTACGAGGATACGCGACTTTCAACTCGAGAGCTCAGAACCAGCATGGATTACAAAACTACGCCTTGGATATTGTCAAGTCAGATCCGGTTTACAAAACACTGTAGAGTCGATTGACAACTCACTAGGAATATATTTTCGGAATCTCAACAAGTTAGACTATGAAGTATTATTAGAATTTTTTTAATCGCTCATCATTGAACTTAGTACTACTGCAACTACGACACATTTTCCAAAGTTGGAAACCATTCGAAGCTCGCTTTGGTTTGTTGCCATTCAGTTTGAAAAGATTTAAAATTTTCTTACAACCTCGATTGAATACATTTCACACAAAATATTATGCTGAGAGCAGTGTGGGCAGGTATTTGCATATTGAGATAAGATTCATTTGTACATGTGATAAAGTATGAATCTATTGCGTTGTGATTTTCACCATCAGATATACCTGTTTGTTCCTGGCATTTCTTTCAAATTATAATTCTCGCCCAACTGCTTGGTTTCAATAAACATCAATTGCTCAACCAATAACATACAGTATTGAAGACCAATAAAAGAACGGATCTTGCAACTATTTTAAGCAAGATGACCAAAAAATGTATCTACTCGGTGAAATATACTAAAAAATCTCTTCATCTCTCTGAGATCGCTCATTGAAGGCATCTGACGCATTTGACGGAGGAATCACTCTAAGACGGTTCAATTTACGATGAGCAGATATTTGCTTCAACCTAAGCAACTGATACAACCGAAACACAATTCACACGGATGATTGCAGATTCTATCAGAATCAGCAGATTATGAGAAAATATCACGTGAACCTTACGGAGAAATTATAGCGAGCCTGTTGCGAGAACAAAACGAGAAAATCTCGATAGCTCTTTAGAAAATTCGGAATTGAAAGTTTCTCTGAAAATTAGAAGACCGTAACATTTTGTAATTATCAATCCAACTACATTGGGATAAATAACGACCTTGAAGCTTATGAAAAACGATAATTACCTCTTCGGGCACCATATCGCGCAACTTGACGTCCTGCGAGCGTGAGACAGAGGCCGTCCGATGGTACTCCACCAGCTCGTTCAGGCTGCTGAATTTTACGACCCAGAGGAAGAACTTGCCTTGGGCATCTCGCAATACTTTGAAGTGCTGTACGCCGTCGGAGCATCTGTAAAATTTAATTATGCCCCGTAAGATCACTAAAGCATTGAGAGAACGTAGTGAATTTCAAGCACACAAGATTAATTAAGAATATCCGCGTCACGGAAAATTAGAACGTGTGTAAGCCGAGAACCACTGACAAATGCCTTCACAAAAGCATCAATTTACAATATAATATTTGCAGCTAGATTGCTGAAGGCTAGACGAAAATTTTTATGCGGATCATTTGAATATTTGATGATTGGACGACGATAGTTTGAGGACGATATCGACTCATCCTCAAAGACGAGTAGTTGAAAAATTTTTGTCGATTTTGCATTCATTGCTCGGGATGCTGGTTTTATACGTCAAAGGCATCGCAATCAGTTATCCTGAATTCTGTACACTACTCAAATCAACGAGAAACGTCAAAGGAATTCGGCGAATCTGATTTCGCAAGGTGCGACGGTGAGCGGCAGGCGATGAAGTTATTCAGAGCTAAGTCAACATTTTTCCTCACTTGACAGACAAGGAAAAGTCACCGGGTGAACTTTCACTGATTCTAATGAGGAAGGCGCCTTCGTGTTTGTTCATTAGTAGCCTCTCGGCGTCTGCTCTGGTTATCTTTCCGTAGTACCAGCTGAAACAAAGAAAAATTGTTATTTTAGGCAAATAAAGGCAAATACAGGTATGACTATAGAATGACGATAGCACGAATTCTCGCAGGATTTTTTTCGTGGGAAAATATAAAAACCAAGATGGATTTCTGATTTGATAATGCGATGTCGTCGGTGCCTCGCCATGGCGATGAGCTGATAAGATATACAAAAATAAAACGAGGAAGAGTTTCATGGTTGTTACGTTGGTACCTCATGGTCACGCGAGATAAATTTTGATCAACTCAAGCTCAGCGTGAATTGTTTTGTCAATGTTTTGCAAGTTTGACAGAATTTCAACCGAAAATACTCACTCGTGGTTTTTCATTTCTATGTAGTTGCTTGGTATCAGGCCTTCCCGAGAATCGAGCTCTGCTCTATACCAATTCATGTCATCTTCCATATTCAGGATCTGAAAAACAAACAAAAACATGGTTATTTCCGTGAACACAGTGATTATTTCATACACGCATGACGTTGACGATACATTCGAACTGGGGAAATTCTTGAATGGTGACTTGAGCAAAGAGAAGTTTTTAGACGGAGGACGCAAAACCTTGCTCTACCCTTTACAAAAAGAATTGTGCGAATGATTTATAGAAGACCTATTTCATAAGGCTAATATTTAAAAAATGAGATGTAAATATTGCAATCTTCTATTTGATGTGATGTAAAGCAATTTGTGACATTCGAATAGCTTTGGAAAAATTCCAAGACATACAGAACTCACTATAAGCTTTTTCAGCTCAATTAGCATTTCAAATATTCAACCCTACGTAGAAGAACAGATCTGAATATCAATAAGTATGCATGTCAAACAAGCACCTCTAATGATGATTTCAGATCGTCACTTGCGCTACTTACAAAAAGAAAAATAACGCGCTTACGTCTATGATGACGCGCGCGATTATCGATAGCTCTATTAGTCTTCGATAACCGTTCCGGTTTTCAGAACTTTCTTTCATCGGATTAGGAAGTGGAAACGCAAAAGAAAGAAAATGAGAGAACCAAGATGCTGTACCTCAGAGAGTTTTTTAATTGTTCCCACCGTTCGTTAACTCAAAAGTTTCTGCTTATTAGTCATTGAAAAATTCGCCATGAGTCATATCATGAGCGACTATATTTGATTTGATAGAATTATTCACCCAGCACAGTCACTTATCATTCGGTTGAGACTGCCTGTTCCTAGAATGATTAAGCGCGCTGCAAATCAAGATGTGATAGGATAGCATCCAATCAAATAATTTTCATAGTCCAATTTCGCGACGAGAATGAGATAACTCAGTAACGAATGGTGGGGCTAGTTCTGATAAAAAAGGCATTGTTTTACATCATTCAATTGTAGTTCGATTATGTTGGCTCTAGAATGAATGTCCTTTCACGTCGACTTTCACCGATGAACAGTTTTAAAAATGATGAAAAATTTCTCGCAACTCACGTTGAAAATTGCATTTACAATTCGTAGAGATGGCTCCTTATGAATGATGTGATGCAATTTTGAAAGCAGTATTCAAAAAGATTTCAGGCAAGATTTAGAAAACAAGAGTTGGGTTCAAAAGTTAGACAGCTTCCGAATGTTGGCGTAACACTGAAAATCAAAGTTGTATTCGCTGATGATGCCTGACATAACTTTCTCAAGTAATACAGCATGCCACATAATTGGGGAAAGCCAGAGGTCTAAAATGGATCAGATTTTGAGATTCTCAAGATCTACCGATTCCCAACGGGCGATTCTTGATACGGAATTCGCATCCGGGATCGCGGACGGAAAAACGAGAGACGCAGACTCCGCCAGACAGTCGACGACCCGCGGATACACTCTTGCGTGACGCACGAGGACTACATTCGAAAGTTTTCACTCGCATCGGAGAGTACACACCCATACATGCACATACTCTCCTGGATATTTCCGAGACTCATTTCTCAAGTCTGCAACTGCAGAAAATCGGACGATAGCCAACATTTTCACGCTGCTCGTGTGTGTAAATTCACACACAATCTCATAGCCGTGCCCCCGAATTTTCCATCGAAATCGAGGCGACACCGAATGCAACTATGCCGCCGCAGCGATAAAATTGCAGTCACAGCCTCGTTTCGACGACCGGAGCGCCGATGAGGTGTCCCGAGTCTCGGGTGTATAATTAGAGCCGGCCGCGCAACGCGAAAATAAACGTTCAGCGAACAAAAACGATGCTGCGGCCGCGCGGGGCGACAAAATTTGCAACCGCGATCGGGTATGCGTTATCGATTTGGAATGGGATGAAAAATACGAAAAAAAAAAAAAAAAATGAGAACGGTTACAAAGCCGCTGAAAAGGGAGAGACGTTGGCTCTGAAAAAGCGTGCGCAAATCCTTTCGCGAATGTTGCGGAGCGACGACGACGATACGCTTCCTCTCTCGAATTCGCAATGTCGATGATCGGAGCTTTCGAGAATTTTTAATCGCGAGCGATTTTTTTGTGGGTGTATACTCGCCAGGTTGGCTGCGAAGCTGACTCAACTTTTTACACTTGCAACTCTCTCGTCCTCGTATTCGTCGGCTCTTGGTGTGGTTTTTTTTCAGCTTAGTCACGAAAAAAATTTCAGCAGCGCAGAGTCATTTTTGGTGGCAACGTTATATCCTTTGACGAAGTTGGGGGATTGTTTGACTTTTAGTGGGTTCTTAATAGTGTGTCAAAACGATTAATGAATGAGAAGAATGGAAGGAAACTAACTGTGTAAAATGACTGATTTGGTTTAGGATTGTATACACACCAAAGATGTACTGTGCAAAATTTTATACTCTCCGTAGCTCTGCGCAAGAGGCACGATAACACAATAATTTTCCTCGTGATTACACGCTTCCTAAACCGTACTTCACACGCTCTTGCACGACAAGAGAATTTTCCTGCTGCTCTTGGAAAGGAAACTCAATACAACGAAATTGTACTTTTTTATTTGTTTGTTGCTCTTACTCGTGAATTATGAGAATCAACTATGAAGATTAGGTGAAATGCTCAACGGAAAATGGTAATTATGTTAGTTGAGAGGGAATAGTTCATCGACTATTGTGTGAAGAAGGCAGATAAATATAATTGAAATTTTTATGCCCTGACAATTTTCTCTTGAACGCTAGCGAAAAATTTATGTCATTCATTCCTTCTGAAGAAACATTAAAAAAAAAAGTCTATATACAGACCAGTGAAGGATAAAAATTATCATAGAAATTCAGAAACGAATAGGTCGCTAACACCTTGTTGATCATAAAGAAGAAAGATTTTCGTGAAGCTGACCGAAGTATATGGGGAAAAAAGTCAAGAGATATCCCGTTGTTTTCTTCTCATTCGTCGATTTTTGTTGGAAAGTCAAGGGAGAATTATCAGCTAATCCAATGAAACTCAATTTGATTCTTGATTCTACACAAACAAAGAATACCGAACAACCTACGTAAAAACGAAAATCTTCGTCCGTTACTGATGTATGGACAAATTCAGATCTCCAAAGGATGACTCATCCCTCGTCTCTCGCGAGGCAATGACATCTCTGTTTGGATATCTTGGGACATTTTACGGAGAAAAGATTCACCGAAAAGTATACTTCTCGGCTGGTACCGTTATTAAAACCTCTCGAAAAGTATTTTAAATCATGACGAAATGCTGGGAGAGCAAAAAATAAGAAGAAAAAACGACTCACAAGTAGAGGGTCAACCTTGCGGATCACGGATTTGGCCAAAACTTTGGGAATCATCTTGTTTCAATGAGAAATGAAGATATCACAAAGGGTTTGTGCTGATAGGCCCTCTGTTTCGAAATACAGCCATGGACATCAACATTGACCATATAGGCCCGTGTTAAAAAGTCATATATATGTATATATGTATATATAGGCTTACTAGCAATGCTAATATCCATAGCTGTATCTCGGAACAGAGGGCCTATAAGCATAAACCCTTTAGGATATCTTCATTTCTCATCAAAACAAGATGATTCCCAAAGTTTTGGACAAATCCGTGATCCGCAAGATTGACCCTCTACTTGTTAGTTGCCCACATACTGAAGCTAGTAGAACGTGGACAGGAGAAATAAATCCTTCTCTGTATCTATCGCTTCAGTCCGCGATTTTTCTCTTTCTTAGAATTTAGTAGAGGGGATGCCATAAATAAACCTAAATTAAGACAAAGAGAAAGGCCTTGTGAGATGGGCAAGAAGAGCGAATTGGAGTGAGCAGATTCGGGAAGTGAATAATGAGATCTACCCTTTGAACTCTGTGAAGTCATATGAATATACCTTGTTGACAGATTCTTTGGACAAAATAGAGATCAGAGATTTTTTTTGGAATTTCGTTACAAATATCACTCAACTCATGTATGCCCTTTATTAATAATCAATAATCAGAACCGATTTGCTGGTTGAAACAGAATCTTTAGATGGACAGTTGACTTTCTGACCACTACTCCAAAATGGTTTTAGTTGCAAAATTCTTCTCTTGAATCTAAAGAATTTCTGGATAATAATCTGAGGTGTTTGTAGAGGCAGAAATTTTGTTGGAACATTGGTTGAAATTCTTGAAAGGGGATCAATGATTGATTTCAAATCTACTTGAGATTAATTAACGCACAGAAAAGTAGCATCCCGCTACACTTGATAAAACTCATTATATCTTTGGTTGATTCATCAACTTCAAGGAATCACATTCTAATTGATGTTACCACTAACAAATAGGATATATTCTAACTTTTCCAATAACAAGTCTAATCTAGATGAAAGAATGTCATGATTTACTCTTTGATCACTGATTGTTCTTCAATGAGATCAATATATTGTACTTCAGTGGTCCCCAACAAAACATTTTTAGATAGATGAATGACAAGCCACATAAGGACAGTAGTCATAGTTCAACCAATGTGAGCTCATCACATAGTAGTTTGAAATAATCAAAACATCTTCCTTGTTTTACCAATACTTTCTCGAAGTGAATAAATTGTAATCAACTCATATTTCAGTGACAATAACAAATGTTGTACTCAGAGTGCATACAAGTAGAACGAGTGTGCTTTGATGTTTAACACTAAACAATCCATGACTACCCGAGAGATTTTTTTGTAATAGAACCAGAGTTGAGTCTCAACTCCTCAGAGCAACAATGAGCACCGCTCAGAGTTCATCAGCCTCTGAATGCTGCAGCCACTCAAAGCCAAACAAAGGACCAATCGAGGCATCAAAACAGCCACCCGATGCCAAGACTCAGCGATGGCATCAAAACTCCTGCAGCATCCTCTCACTTTCGCCAATCTACTATCGATACTCTCGGTACAGGGCATCCGCGGGACCATCTTCTCGCGTCGCTTGGAAAGTTCGGGATCCCCGAGGAGGAGGGGTACCCTGGAGTGTATCTCATCGTACTCCAGGGCTCCTCGACCACCCAACAATGCTTCTGAAGCCTCCAATCCAAGCCTCCGAGGCGCGAAAATGAATTGCTGCAGGGGGCCAGGACTGACCTTGAGCACATTGCCCCTGCGGAAGCTGAGCTCGTCCTCGGCGGTGGCGGAGAAGTCGTGCCTCGCGACCGCCTCCATATTGCGAGATCTCGTGCCGCTGGCGCCCCCTTCTGCTACGGCCTGCCCTGGGTGTGGGCGACGACGCCGATGTCCGCTGACGATCCGCTACTGTCTACGTTATGTCGCGCCACAAACACTGCCCGAGATCACAACTTTGCCCGCTCTCGAGTCGGGATCACACGCGCCTCGACTTCGGCGAGATCATCGCCCGGGACACTCTTTTGACGCACTGCTGGGTGATGTATACGCGTAGGCGAGATCGGCCGTGTTTTGTGATGGATACTTATATATATATGTGGTATGGCCGCTCACGCGCCGCCGCCGACGTCACGCTCTCGCGCTGCGCGCAACTGAGAAACACGAGAGCCGGAGACTCGGAGATCATCGCCACGGAATAAGCAGTCCTCGCTCGAGTGGAGTTGGAGTTTCACTCCCCCCGCCCCCGCGTTCGACATGTATATCTATATCTGCGGGTGTATGTTGGGACAGGTTCGTTGGCTCGGCTCTCGCAGACGGTCACTGACGGTCACGTTACCTGTACGATTGACCAACTGTTGCCGATGATCCGCGGTGTCGCGTCTCGTGGATGCCGTGTTTTTGTGAGATTTTTGAGTGCAAGTCATCTGCTGGTGGCGAGAGGGTGCCAAAGATTGACGGATGTGGAGGAAAAGTCGCGAGAAAAGCGTCAACCTGCAGTCACAGCATCGTTGCAGGACAGTCGAAGTGCGTCGATTGCGTCTATGTTCACTTCTTGATAACGAACCTATGGTCATGTTGCTACGCGCAAGCCCGAATGTCCTGTCCGTTCTGTGAATCTGCCGCACTTCTCCCCGAGGTGTACTGAGAACCGAAAACAAAAAGGTAAAACAATTGAATTTCTGCGAATTCGAAAATACGGTACAGCTTAAAGTATTTGAAAACAGATCTGTTTGAAACTGCTTGATTACTCTAATCTGGTCCACATCGAGATCGTATTCATCAAATCCCGAAGTCGATTGATTCATATTATTGTTCCTTGGAACCAGTTTCAACTTGTTGAATCACTCACTGATTTGCATACCTTTTCATATATTCGCGATCGATTCGCGACGTCAGATAGGTTTTTCCCTTTCGAACACTTCTTTGATTTGGATCAAAAGAAGAATTGACAAATGTTCGTCATTGGCTAACTCGTGGTTTCGCCTTCTCGTTTGACCGAAATCTGGAAATAACTTGACATCGAGAGCAAATAAATGAGTAATACCGCGAAAAGTGTCTTTCCCGTGTATAATGTCAAAACTTGGAGGATTAATATCTCGGAATCTAGGTTCAAGACGCCGCCTGAAATTTTGATATGTTCTTCAAACCCACGAAATCTTCCAGTACGCAAAATTTCAGCGATTTCTATTGTTAAGAAAAATACCGCCTAAACCATCTGAAAAATGCTCTTACAACTCGGGAACTAATCGTAGACCCCTTTCCGCACATATTTCATCTAATACCACCAAATGTTATGGAAAAATGCGTTCCACTAAGCAATACAGTACTTATAAGGTAGCGGCACACTGGGGGACGGAATTGACCGAAAATTTTGTACGCGAGATGTAAAGCCCGTTCAGATTGCACAATACTTCTCCAAATTTTCCGTTAAAATTCTGAAAAAATTATTCCTATCTCATTTCGATCTTCCAAGTGTGAATCTATTCTTAAACAATTCTATAACCCTCCGTTTTCAATAGCATCACAATTATAATCGAATTATAATATAACCCTCCGCTTCCTTTGAGAAAAATTTTTTATTCTTTATTTTTTTAAATTTCCGAAAATTTAATTCTTTGACTCTTAGAATTTTCGAAAAATTATTCTTGGTCTCTATTCCAATTTAGTTTAAGATAAATTAATGGAATACCAAATTACTAATCTAAAAAAGGAGATGTCTAAAATTAGTATTTGGAATCATTCTGAGAAAACATACTGCTAATATCTTTTAGCAGCGGGTTTTAAAGTAGGGAATGAACTTGTTGATGTATCGGAAACATTTCTACCAACCATGGGGATTTCAGGAATGATTCATATGTCATCTGACTAGTATACAAACAATATCACATTGCCACAAAAGTGATCTTAAAAATTTTTTATGTTCCGCCCAACCCCGTTGAGGCTAATCATGGTGAATTTTTCAAACTACGTTCCATCTCGATTTGGACAACGAAAATCGTCAAGTATCAATACTAACGCAGACGCACCATATACGTGAAAAAACGAAGAGGATCTCGTTAGAATGAGGGAGATCGGACCAGATGCGCTGTAAAGCAGAATTTTCTCGCAAATCAATTTTTGGCCCCACTATGCGCCTGCCTACATATTACGAATACAAGAAACTACGAGGGATTATACTACCAAAGATAGCAATCTTGTTTTCTGTCTCATGGATCTCATATTCCTTCAGAGATGGGTTGGGTTGGTTTTCAATCTTTCTAAACATATTCTTGCCTCTACAATAACATACTATAGGTCAGAGTGAAATTTCGAGTGTTGATACAATTTTACATGTCAGTAACACATAACAGCCACGTACGCCATGTTCCATCGTAAGCCGTGAGAAAAAGGCAGAAATGAATTTCCGCATTGAGATTTGATGCGAAAATCCACCAACAATACTTGTGTACTTTGGTTCCACACTCTCGTTTCCTGTATTACAAATTTACGAGCTTCCGCTCGCGTGCTCGCAATCGAAATGTATCTCTGGTTAACGTTCGCATTGTTTTTTCATTGAATACTGTGATGCCCCGTGTGACTAGAAAAAGCTCCATCATGGCGAATAACTGAGTTCAGAATGCTTGACTTCAAAAATGTAGTAGCTGTAACAGCCTCTCACCAATCTCATTTCTCTGAAAAAAAAGTGTTAGTTGGAGGATCCGCTACGTTTGTAGAAAGTTCTCAAGCATAATTCACTCTTCTGGGTCTGAATACGAATCTCCCTTTCGATTGCGTATCTCAAACGATTCTGTAATATTTCAACGTGAATCAATCAGCATGGTCGGATTCTAGCTGAAAATCAGGTATACGTTTCGACCGATTTTTGGCTACAGATAATGCCAAGAATCAGATGAAATAACTACATTTCATCTAAGTCCCACTATGTTAGCTGATTCTTGTTGAGAGAGTGGGCTCAAATTCTTCTGCTCCTTGCATGATAATCCACAAAATGCATGAAAAAGACGTACAAAGGAACCTCTTGGTCGTCTATGCACATTTCCGAATCTGCGCATTTCCTCATGCCATTTATGAATTGTCACACTAGGATTTGTATAATAAGTATCCATAGATTAATTGTCACAAAGGATATTTGAATTTGAACTCAGAAGATGCTCAGGATTTTTTGTGACAAATTTCTGGGATCTTTCGACAGAACCAATCTTTTTCCAATGTTATTCACAGTAACTACTATTCAGAATGAATTTATAAGTCAATAAAAATGAGCCCGATACAGCACACAAATTTATTCCAGTGATCAATTTGAAATCATTGTGAATCTTGTCAACGTAGAAAATACTTTTTTTTTATTTTTATTTTTATTAAGCTTTCTAAACCTTACATAGGTTTAATTAATTGATTCAGAATCTATCGGTATTTCCTGCAACTTTGTATTTTGCACAATAGTGCGACGTTTCGACTACATTCTATAGTCCTTATCAAGCTTAAAAA
>JAPYYZ010003303.1:0-11780 GCA_030522705.1 Eretmocerus eremicus | reverse complement strand
TCTTTCTCAATGTATCTCTCAAGTAGTTCTTCACCTTTGGGATCAAATTGGGATAACTCATCAAAGGCTTCGCTACCAACAAAACATATCTCATGACCATCCTGAAACAAAAAAAAAAATTACTTTTGTGAATGTATCAATCAGGCATAATCACATGAGGTAAAATAAAGAATTGAGATACTAACAGGGTCTGCTAAGATAATTACTGTGACTGTTGCTTTGCCTGGAGTGTCGAGTCTCACTAAATCTTTCAAAATTGTATTTTTAGTATCAACTACCTTCTTACGGATGTATTCTAATTCTGCTTCTGGCACAGCAAATGCAACGCGTCCATATGCTTTGGCGTGATTGACTGCAGTGCCTATACAAGTGAAGTCATGTAATGAGTAGAAGCTTGTCAGGAAGATGATAAATCACATGAATTTTTCAATGTACTTACCAATGTCTAGTAGTTCAAGACTTGTTTTATTATTTGCAAATTTTAGTAGAGCATTCTTTCCTGTCTGTTCGAGCAAAGTCATTTCCAAGGTGTCCTTCCAGAAAGTGACACTACGTTTAAGATCTGAACTGGATAAAGCAACTTTCTCCACTGGATCTAGTTTTTAATTAAATCATTAGATTTTCTGGAATGGAATATCAGAGATAGAAAATCACAAGTTGTAAAAGCAAACCTTGATCTTTGGCTTTTTCTTGGGATACAATGAAGAACTTGTACCCTCCTGGAGCTTCCAGAACATACTTTCCATTCTCTTCTTTTACTGGCCAGTTATGACTTTTTGCTCTTGCTATAATATCTTTAGAGCAAATAGTGATTCCTTGAAAGTCATTACCAGATTCATACTCTTTAACTCCATAATTGTATGTTAATTCAATGGCAAAGTGAGTATTTTCAGGTCCATATCCAACCATAGTCTTGCTCCAACGATTGGCATATGGTCTGTGGGATGCAAGCAAATTAGATTCCTCACAGATTGAAAGAACCAAAGCAACTTACCCATTACAAGCAGCTTCACAACCTTCTGTAAACTCCTCATGTCGAAGAACCTTAAAAGTTGAAACAAAACACCAATTGAAAGTCACAATATTTTAAAAGTAAAATATTTTCAAATGATCTAAGGGTCAATCAACCTTCATGCCCAAGACGTCACGGTAAAACTTCAATGTTTGCTTCCGTTCCGGAACTTTAAAAACAAAATGTAAAATTCTACCGGCCACCATTTTTCAACAGAATCGAAATGACGCAGTTATGTAAAAAAGAGAACGGCACTCCCGCGTATTACAATTATGAGTCAATTATTCGAGCTAGTTCGCGTGGTGTGCTGAAAAAAGTGCGATCCTCGGACGCATCAAGACGCGCGATGCCGGTAGACTGAGATGGACTGAGATTCGCCGCCTCTCCACTCCCGGTATATATAATACCGATATATCACAGTGATCAGATTCACAGGTGTGTGATGACAAATCAGTCACGTGAGCACAGGTGAACGGCGGACTCGCGAGGCGCGACCGCGCGGCCTTCAGACGCACACATTCTCAGAAAATAGCATCCAATCCACAGCATTTGCTTGATTGTATGTTTCACGCTTTTATCTCACTTGTTGCTACAGTGTTTCATTTTTTCGAGAGGCTCATTTATTGTATTTGATCTTTAGAATTCACAGTCACATTGTTGTCATGCTTATCTATTTCGATAAGAGATCATGATATTTGATTTCAATTGACGTAAAGAATGATTGATGGATAGGATTTTTATCTTTTTGGTCGGTCTCGCGTCAATAAAATTTTTGCGAGGTATGTTTGGACACACGACGTGTCAAAGTAAAATTACGTTGCTTGTTATAATAATGTGTTCTTCAATCATCCCGTTTCTTTACTTAAAACTATATTAAACTCAAAAGTAAGGCCCAGCTCTGTCGTAAAAAAAATGATTCTTACGTACATACCTCTTCAAAAGGATTTTCTTTTCTATTTTGCAAAATGTGTATTGCATGATGATCCTCTCTCTTAGAATAGATCCTCAATTTTTCCCGGCACGCGAATAGAACACGACAATCATCCACTTGAAATGAAGAGATAGAGAGTGAATGATAAGAGAACAATTCATGAAAAGTGGTGCCAAAGATAGATATTTACGTAACTTGGATCAATCGCAATTAATTTGAGTGTAAATAATCAGTATCGTACAGTACGCGTTTCTCGGTATTCGGTATAGATAGTTGTCACGTGACTCAGCAGACGGCATACCGGCAAACGCTGCACGCACGTGTTTCGTTCACCCATGATACGGGGTGATTCCATTGAGTAGTTGTGAATTGTTTTTACATGATAAGAACGTCTTTTAAAAATGTTCAAATTCAACTTTAGCGACGAACCCAATGGAACTGAAGGTAAACTCTTACGACGTTCTTGTTTTTTGCGAGGTTTCAGATGCTCATTTTCCAATTTATATCATGTCGCTTGTATTAATGAATATTACACATGATTGTCTTCATCAGAAAACAGTGCTGATCAGGGCAAACAGGAAAATGACAAGTTGAAATGGTTTCCAGCAAAAAAGATTGATGTGCCTCCAGAATATTATAAAGATGCAGGAATCACAAATGATCAAACAATAAATATAGGTTATTCTAATGTCAGAATAAAACTTGTTGATTCAAATACCATATTCACAAAGTTAACGGAGGACAATTGTGAAAATATAATAGAAGCTGAATCACAGCATTCAGATCTCCTTCCAGCAAAGTATGAAGGTAGTGCCAGTTTTGATAGCTCATCCCATTAAAGAATAAGTTTTAATATTTTTAAAACTACAGGAGGATTGAAAATTTGGGAGTGCACCCATGATCTGGCTCGGTACTTGTTGAAAGAGAAAATATCTTTCCAAAATAAATTAGTCTTAGATCTTGGTTGTGGAGCAGGAGTGTTAGGTATTTTAACTATTCTTCAAGGTTCTTTAGTTCATTTCCAAGATTATGTGAGGTTCAGTCATTTTTATTATGAATTATCCAGGAGGAGAAATGAGGTTTAACAGATTGTTCATATTTTCTTATATTTTCTCAACAGAATCCTGAAGTTATTGAAAAATATACCATCCCGAATGTGATTCTCAATTGTGATAATTTGGACACCATTAGGAACAAATGCCAATTCTACAGTGGAGATTGGGAGTCATTTATCAATCTTATTGATGATGATGAGAATGAAAAGTATGACTTCATTTTATCCAGTGAAACAATTTACAATCTCAACAATTACCATAAATTATATCAAGTTTTCAAGCAAAAACTGAAAAAAAATGGAATTGGGTAGGCATTAGAGAATTTTGTTCATGTGAATTGAGATTTTCAAAAACTTAATTAGAAACACCTTTTTCAGTTATATAGCTGCAAAGATCCATTATTTTGGTGTAGGTGGTAGTTTACGACATTTTGAAGAGTTTATTACAAAAGATGGTTTATTTGATACAAGAATAGTTTGGAAAAGTGATGCAGGTGAATCTAGTTATTGTTCTTACATATTTAATCTATTGGAAGACATTTGAAATGTATATCCTTCTATCCCTCAGGTTTGCAACGAGAAATACTTGAACTGAGGAGATTTTCTCAAGAATGTTAGATAGTTCTCCACCTTCAAGGAAATCTTGGATAATGTACAATAGCATCCCTCAGAACAAATTCTCATTCCAGAATCCTTATTTTCACGGTGAGAGCCTCTCATAAACCCAACCATCTTCTCCTTCATGCACAAAGTGATTATCAGGTTTTTCACCCGGCTCAGGTCTCCTAAATCTGATCCTGTCATGTAGTCTATCACTTTGCCCTTGCCAAAACTCAATTGATTTAGGTTTAACAATGTATCCTCCCCTGCAATAATGTCCATTTTGACTGTCACAATCTCTAAGACTTTTAAAAAATTACAATTTGCTAGCATACCACCAATCAGGTCTTTTGATTTTTTCCCCAGGCCACTGTTTCTGTAATTCCTTCTCTCTTTCAATGAGAAATTCTCTGTTTGGTATCACAGTACTTTGTCTACTGGATAAAGAGCCCATTTGACTGTAGTAAGGTCGACTGTTGAAGTATTCATCTGAATCCTCTGGGGGAGTTTTTGTTACGATACCCTCAATCCGCACCTACATTAGTATACAACCTTTATACAGACTAGTAATTGACTCATATAATGTGGTAGATGATATTTTTGTTCATACCGTACGACGCAAGGGCTCCCAGAAGAAAGTTAAGGCAGCATTAGGATTCTCATCTAACTCTTTTGCTTTCCTACTTCCATAATTGGTGTAAAATTTGAATCCATCAGTACCATATCCTTTCATCAAAACAGGTCGGCCTGATGGCATACCAGTCCTTATCAGCAAACATTTTCTTGTGAGAAATTGATGGATACACATTAACAGTATAAAATTAATTTCTCACTTGGTTGCAGTGGCTAGGAAGACTGCATTAGGCTCTCCTATACCCGGAGTGTTGCATGCTACTTCAAACCAAGCCTTAAATTGGCCAAATGGCTCTTTACTAATCAGTTGATCCTCTGTGAAACATTCACTCTTATCTTTGTACCTAATCCGCATACCTAAAAAAAACCATGAAGTGTAGGCACAAAGAATTGTCTTCAATTTTCCATATTCAATGCACATCTAGGAATTGAACAGAATTAAATTTATCCATTCAAGAATCAAGGCTAAGGACTCTGGGGCCTTATATAGTCCACAGTAAGATTCAATTTGAAGTTCAAAACCCTTCAATCATAATCCGAGTTATAAAATAATTTGGTTCAATTTCTCATCATTCACAGAATTATGATTGATGAGGCAATATCAATTGAAAATAGAGTGAGTCTCGGGTCATCCGATCATTGATAAGAACTTGCATAATTTTTCGAAATCGTTTCTTGGAAGGAATCAATTTTTATCAGTTGTTGATTCGAGCCTAACTCGAATAATCGATACAATCGCGAATGACGTTCGTCAATTGACGTGGGTGGAATTTTCATGTCGTAATAACAAGTAAACCATAGTATATTACCTCCAATATCAACGCTGAAGGGCTTGCTACTCTTATTGCTTGCGTCGTCAGCCATGTTCCGGCTTCGATAACGACTGATTACAGAACAGCTAGTGGTCAAGTTCGAGTGCAAGGAGCGCCAGATTGCTACTGCCATATCCACGCGACTGAGATCACGATTGTTTGTATGTAATCACTGTGCAAGTCCCGTGTGAGAGCACGAACAGGCTCTCGTGTGCGTGCGCACCTATCCTCGAGCTTACGCAAAATAAGTATTTTGAGCGCCTGAATGAAAACTGATGAGTACTGCGAGAGAATTGCAAACATGGAACGTAATTGTCATTTTCATCGGAAGTTTGTGTGCCAAAGATTCTTTCGGGCGATTTTTAATGGGTTCATAAATGTTTTCGTTGAACTGTCATACAAGTCCAATTCAGAGTACATATATTATAATATCATCACTGAGATAAAAATACGATTGCCCAGAACCCGACAGTTTGTTTTTAAACTGATCCAGATCGTTCAAAAACGGTTCGCATATCAATTGAAGTTCACAGAATCATGCAACGCCTCATATTGCTAGGAGACGATTCCAATATCTAAAGAACTTCCCGATAGCTACAAAGCGATCGTGAGTAGCTAAGTGAGAATAATGAGTTCAATCTTCAGAATCGTAGTGACAAAGAATGTAGGACAATTTTTACCAATGCGCAATGACTCAATTATTATTTATTGCCTACGAATCGAAGACTTATTACATCTCGCATCAGAATGACATCGATTTCGGCAATTTTTATTCCAATGGGATCAAACCACCTCTTTGTACATACAAATCGTCAATGATTGTAGGGATTTTTGGCGCCTTTACTGAAGCGTAAATTTTTTACTGACAAACATTGACTAAACGATAGGCACTCAAATATTCTCACCTTTTCGTACATTTCAAGTCGCTCGTATAAACTGTTCGCGCAGTAAACATTCGTGCTATTGAACTCTGCCGTCTAGTACCTACACGGCCAGACGGGACATTATCGATCGATCGTGATAGTCGCCGGCAACCGGGAGAAATGAAATGATAACGCATATAATCACGCATAATGCAGTAGCACTTGCGCGTGTGAAGACGACTAGCGAGCAGCTGTTTTTCATAACATTCAAAAGAAAGTTGCGTTGCAGCTTGCAGCTCTGCAAGCCCAAGCTCTGAATGCTTCACCTGTATGTACCTGAGATAACCTACGACATGTCATCCTTCGTTAAAAAAATTTGCGCAGTGCTGTCTGGACACTTCTGAAAGACTGAGATTCTGGATAACGCGAACTTTGAACTCGCCATCGAGGTAAAATAGTAATTTGGTTGGTTTTTTACTTGTTGATTGAGCTTTCGCGTATCTATATCTGAGATGCCCGTTCTTGACTCCTTATCATAAATGTAATAAGGGCCTTGAGTGAGAATATTCATTTTGCATGATAATGAATGCCAATACTTTTAAATTAATCATTAAACTGGGGTTCCTTAAAATTTCTCACTGTTGTCTCTTTCAAATCGAAAATTCTTTTGTACAAAGCCTTGTATGGAAAGTTGCTTCAACTCATAATAATCAACCTAGGAATCAACAAGATTTCAGCTCACATCTTTCATAATAGAATATATTTTATTCAAAGCATCATGTGATTAGCTTAAAGCAAGACATTCATGAAAATAATATGACCGAATGAAAAAAATGGAAACATTCATTCAAGATGAATTAGACATTGAAAACACCACTTGCAAAAGTTACACCAAGTTTGTAAGCCAAGTTGTGAGTTCATCTATCTCAGCAGGAGTATCAGCATCTTTCACGAATGCACTACCTTCACAAAAATCAACTCTCCTATTGAGATGTGAGAACTCAAAGTCTTTTCCACTCTTTCCTAGATATACATTAGATGAGGAAGCATCTGTAGCCTCCAATTGACTAGTCTTAGTAATCCTTAGAAGATTGAGCTCTTTCTCAAGCAAAGTCTTTATCACACCACTGGTCTTAGCTAGAGTCTGATCTTGTTTATTACATAGGATCAGGACAGGAACATTTTTATTTAGAGCTGGATCTGACAGCAGTGTGTATAAGTATCTAGAAATTATTCACCATCAAAATTTGGCACAATGAGATGATTGACAATATTTTTAGAATACTTACTCTGCAACGTCTCTAATATCCTTCTGGATACTAGAAGAGTCTATTACAAACACCAAACCCTTGGTTGAATTCTTGTATTTATCAAAGTACTTGTATCTCAGTCTCTCATGGCCAGGAATATCAACTATTTTGAGAGAACTCTGTAGATACAACAGTCAAAGGAATAGAAAGATGTTTCCATGGATAAAATGAATCAGATTTGGCATTCTTACATTATACTCAATTGCATCACCAATATTCTCTTTTACAGAGGTATGAGTCTGTACATATTTGGTATGCATCAGTCTGGCATAGATAAGAGTCTTTCCAGCATCACAAAGACCCGTAAGGAGCACATTATGTCCTACGGATGAGGTTCGTCTCCATAGGGCAAACAGAACTGTAACACATATTGCCCATATTAAATATTAATAGAGTGTAAAAATGTGATAATGAAATTGATTGAATCATCCAAAAAGAGTAGACAAAAAAATGACCAATTCCACTGCAAAAGAACAGACAATGTATTTTTTGATGTGGGCATGAAAGTACAAAGCTTAGCTCAAAGTTGACACCTTCAAGTAGGATATGTATCTTTTCTGTTACTATGTGTTTAATTACAATGTTATAATTGTTATTCTTCTCGCATTTGTTTTGATATTTTTGAATTTCTTCAGCATCTTAAACATCCTGTATCACATTTGAAATTGAATGAACGGAGGATGTATCAAACAGCAAAATTACAGGCTACTGAAACACTGATCGAGTTGATTTATTTGCAGTTTGAAATGCTCAAAACCTTAACCCCCAAGTGAATAAATGAACAGATGATGCTGAACTTACATAAAGTTATTATAACAGCAACGACTGCTGCAATAACAGCCATCAACTGGGTTTCCCTGCTGTTATTTATGAGGAGTTCCACTCGTTCCTCCATGATTTCTTGATCTAATAAATAAATGCAAGATTTTGAAATTTAAATGATAAGAAGGATCAGGTAAGATTTTGCTTGTTGAAAACGTCGGGAACCATCGGAAACTTAACAGCTGTTCTGCTGTTCTGATCTTGCAAGTGCCAGTACTGACACGTGAATTGGCATCTAGGAACTTTTTTTGTTGGACAAACTGAGAGTTTTAGTGGTAAATTTGATCACAATATTATTATTATTTTCTCCTGCTCGATTGTCTCCCTTTGATTCAAATTATGATGAAGGTTCTTAGAACTTATTCAGTTTGAAATCTACTGTCTCGATTTAAATGAAAAGGTGTTTTTCGATCGATATAACTATAACTTACATTCCGCGATTCCGCCATGTTACCAAAAAAAAAGATAACCCCCACCATAAGGTCCAAAGTATATATCACGTGATGCTGCTGAGCTGACCCATGTTGTTGTTTATTCCTGTGTCATGATGTAGCGATGAGTGATTGTAGTCTAACTCTGCGCAACAGTGATGACTTTCGGAATGATTGCTCTCTGCCGCTGCTAAATCGCAACTTTTATTTTAATCCTAGATAAGAGGAAATCATTGACTCCGTACGATAAGAGCCTCTGGCCATTTCATCATGCGACGTGAGTACCCGAGACAATCAATTGCGCCTATCGTTGAAACACCACTTGCCATTATTTCTTTTCTCGTTCTTGTACTGGGTGGGAGTGGGTAAACTATCACCAAAACGTTACAAAGCACATTTTCACCTCTGTCCAGAAGACATGCTGAACCTCGCTGTGATCTTGACTTTGTTTGGCTCTTTGAATTTAGCTGCTGGATTAGTCAAATATCAGCCAGAGGCGGTACACATCGCTTACGGAGGTATGTTGAAAAATAGATCAAATGCCTGCCAATTCATCAATACAATAGATAACTACTTTTGGGAGTTGTCCTACCTTTCTTCATCATTTTGCTCATTCTTTAATTTTGCAAGTATCAAGTTCTTTCCACCATATTTACAGATGATATCCATGATATTGTTGTAACATGGACCACAAAACAAGACACCAGAGAAAGTATTTGCGAATACGGTATTGGAGGCTTTGCCTTGACTGCGTATGGTAACTCAACGCTCTTTGTTGATGGTGGTAGAAAAAAGCACAAACAGTATATACATCGAGTATGGCTGAAAGATCTCACCCCAAGCAGCAAATATGGTATGTTATCCTCTGAGTCACTGTTTCTCTAAAAATACTGTTGTTTGCCTTTCATGACTTGAAAGATTTCCTTTTATGATTGCAGTTTACCATTGTGGAAGCAATCTTGGCTGGTCAGACATGTTCTTCTTCAACACTGCTCCTGATGAGTCTGACGACTGGTCCCCCCACATTGTCATCTTTGGTGACATGGGAAATGAAAATGCTCAAAGCTTACCTAGATTACAAAAGGAAACTCAGAGAGGACTGTATGATGTTGCTATCCATGTAGGAGACTTTGCATATGACATGAATACCCATGATGCAAGGGTTGGAGATGAGTTTATGAAACAAATTGAAGGTGTTGCTGCTTATCTGCCTTACATGACATGCCCGGGAAATCACGAAGAAAAATATAATTTTAGTAACTACAGGTAGTTACAGACTTGAAATCATTTTAGTTTTTTCCTTCAATATTACAATCTTGTCTCAATTTTCTTCCAGAGCCCGATTTTCGATGCCTGGAGATTCTGAAGGATTGTTTTATAGCTTCAATGTTGGACCTGTGCATTTTATAGCAATTGAAACTGAAGCATACTATTTCTTGAATTATGGTTTAAAACAACTAGTGAAGCAATTTGAATGGTTGAAACGTGATTTGTCGGAAGCAAACAGACCTGAAAACAGGTAAGCTACACTTCATCGAATGGATAGTGAGCTCTCTTTTCTAATCAACTTGATTCACATGAGTCATCTGTTTGTTAATTTGTCTGCAGGATGAAAAGACCATGGATTGTTACATTTGGTCATAGGCCGATGTACTGCAGTAATGACGATAATGATGACTGTAGAAATCATCAAACTCTTGTCAGAGTCGGGCTGCCGTTCCTAAATTGGTTCGGTTTGGAGGATTTGTTTTTCGAGCACAAAGTAGATCTTCAAATCTGGGCGCATGAACACAGCTATGAACGGCTTTGGCCGATTTACAATTTTGAAGTTTATAATGGGAGCTATTCTGCACCGTATACGAATTACCGGGCTCCCGTGCATATTACCACTGGTTCTGCTGGATGCAAAGAAGGTAGGGACAAGTTCATTCCCCACAAGCCATATTGGTCATCGTTTCGAAGCTCGGATTATGGTTTCACTAGAATGAAAGCTCACAACAGAACACACTTGTATATCGAGCAAGTATCAGACGACAAAGATGGAGAGGTTATTGATTTTGTGTGGCTGATCAAAGACAATCTTGTTCCCAAATTTGTTGTGCCTGAAAAGCTTTGAACTTGGAACTGTACATAACTATAAACTTTTGTTTCACATGCCAAATTGAAACAGAAATTATTCATTGAGGAGTGCAACAGCGCTTGAACGGCAAATATTCTTATGATTACGTTACTTCATACTTCTTTACTTTTTTCTTTACAATGTGACAAAAAACGTGATTCTCGCCGCTCTATTGTCAAAATGACTGATTATCGATCAAAATTTACAAATAAATTCGTCATAATCTAAACTATTGATTTTGTTTTTCTCTTGATCATGCTTTGAAAAATGTCGATGCGACTAGTCCACTTTTATACAAATGATAAAAATCCCGTACTCCTAGAGAATAATCGATTTTTTCCATTCCATATCCCTCCGTACTAGTCTTTCCTCATAGTTTATGATCGGACGAAACTTTTCCATGCCGGAAAGTTTTGGAAAAAATTTATTTCAAGTCCTTGGGGAGCACCCCTTTATCAAAAGGACTTTTCGTCAAAGTGAATGTATGAATATCCTAATAGTTCCAGTAGAATATTAGCTCTATTTTCTCAGCCGTGAGATATATTTCAGCGGTCAAATGTCAGTTCGTGACCGTAATTAAATTGTGAATCGGATTCTCAAACGTAAGTTGGGCGCGATCGTTCTCAGAACACAATTAGTCCGCGGGATGATACTGAGCCCCCACATACCCAAAATGGAAGATGCCTTGGAAGTATAAGTATAGAAAGCGAATCGAAGTGAAAAGTATTTAAGTAACATCATCAGTCAGTAATTTGAAGACGTTTAACCCGAAACAAATTACTTTCCGTTCTCAAGACGGTTGCGGAAGTCATAGGAATGATATCTGCCGCAAATTTTCACTACTTTCTTTGCAAGTTTACTTTTTTTGTATCATATTCACTTAGTTTGATGACTTTTTGAGTTTTATTTGAAGCTCAGAAAGAGCTGAGGCGCTAGAGTGCAAATTATTTGCTAAAAAGCATTGAATCTCACGAATATCATCACTTTCACGGCATACTTCTGAATGAGCATAGATGTACCTTAGTGCCAGAGTTTATTCTCGTTATAACGTTTGGATAAATCAGAAAATTCATCACAAAACCCTCAAAAACTTGATTTGACCTTCGGACGTTTCTGACCTCGGAATATCGAAGTTTCGGCGGAATTACCGATATATGAAGCCTCAAAAAGGTTTGGATCTTGTTAAGCGCAAC
>JAPYYZ010003301.1:0-11761 GCA_030522705.1 Eretmocerus eremicus | reverse complement strand
CGCGTGCATGTGATTTTTTCTTCTTTCTCACGCATCTACAGTTACTCAACCCGAATGAATTCCGATCAAACTGTGGCTTGCTTTCGAGTCGACTCTTAACTCGTGTTGGCCGTCTTTCATTCTTATGCGAGTTCATGAAGTGAGTGTCGGATACATATGATCTTGTCCAACTCATCCAACATCAGAAGCTTGATACTGTAGTGTACTGTTCTCTTGAGAGAGAAAAGATAACGATAGAACACCAATAATATTCAAGCAAATGAGAACACAAGTTAATGATGAGAAGTTGGCTTCGGAACTGTGCATTGTGGAGATTCGTAGAGATCTCTTCTGGAGATCTCATTTATCATTCTTCTCCCGCCTAGTTTCGAGGACGATATCTTGCTCTTGCTCTGTAGATAACACTGGCAGTCAAGCCAATTTGGTAATGAACCTGGTGATATCTCGTTCCTCGGTTTGAACTGGAGCGACTCAGACAAGACCATCACGTCTAGGCTCCACTCTAGTCACTCGACCCAGAGGCTATCGGCCGCCTGACCCCAACATGGATAAGTCCAGATCACCATTAGGTCACCCACTTGCAAGTTTTTGTTCGGACGAGTCCACCTGACAAACTGCTGTAGCGTATTCAGATACTCTCGACTCCAACGAGCCCAAAAGCGTGAGCCCTTTACTAGCTCCCACTAACTCAAAGTGATCCAAATTGCGATTTTGAGGAGTGGTTGAAGTGGACACTGCGAAGGTTCATTTCAAAGAAAGTGAACAGGAGTTAGAACTATCAGGTCATCAAAATCACCAGTTAAAGGTAAAAGTGGTCTGTTACTCAAAACCATTTTGATTTCCATTAGTACTGTGGAAAGCTCCGCCAACTGTTAGTTACTTAGGTCCGATGAGACACCTAAGATGGATCTACGCTGACTTGAATCCAGCCTCCCACTAACCGCCGAAATGAGATGATGCCACTAGTATGAATTTTCAAGTGATTCCGGACTTAGCAAGACTGCATTCAACTAATTTCCAATCCATTCTGGCTTGGCGCAACAGTAGAGGTGGTAGAGGATTTGAATGTTCCAAATTCTTTGGCGGCCGACTGAAGAATCGAGTCAGGGCGTCCAAAAAGCTTGGGATTTTCAAATCCCCTACCACCTCTAGGAGTACAGCTTTCGTAGATACTGCTCCTTCGCGAGGAGTTGAGGACTTGAAATGATTGAGCATAGTCAAGTTCACACTTATAGCGATGCTTTTCCTGGCGTGACACTCGATTCGGGTAAGTGGCCCATCATCTGTGGTGATGGACCAGCTCGGTCTTTAGTACATACTATACATTGACGAATACAAGTCTCGATCGTTTTTAAACCTCCTATGATCCTTTCGCATTTGATGGCATAAGCATATGTCACTCTGGATTCTCCGTGCACTCTCAGGCGACGAGCTCGCTGGATAATCAATTTTAATGAATGACACTGTCTTTTGAGCAGGACAGGGAGACAGGGGCCGCAAATCACTCACTTTCTTCACAGGTACTGTAATGTGTAGTGAGTACTGTGGGCTACTGCCTTTACAGCCACTCGCTCATTTTCTCACAGAATTCTTTCAACTTTTGGAGACAATGGGATCGCAAGAAGTGCGGCTCATTGTCAAAGCAATCATTTTAAAGAGAACTTGGATATTCAGTTGCATCAGAAATAATTTTCTGGGTAGTGAAATAGGCATAAACTAACGAATCGAGTCGCTGATTCGACAATTTGACGACTTATCAGTCGAATGATTCTCGGGTCTGAGGCCGATTACCAACCAACTGACTTCTTCGTCGAACCAATTCTAGATCAGGTGAATTAGCATGATGGCATCAATCCCACACGCTACAACCTGACAACGAACAATCAGCGGGCCACTTGAAACTGGGTGTGGGTAGTTTTTTGCCCATATGAAGTAAATTGTTGCCAAGTTGATACAAATAAATGCAGGACTACTGACTGTATCCTCGGTATCATGGCCTCAACCACCAACATTTCGCCAATCTACAATACTGGCCTCTTCAAAGCACGATCTCATTGAATGACATGTCAAATGGTGACGTGATCATGCCTTGAAGAGCTCTTTGAACCAGTTCTGAGGACTGGTGAAACGTTGGGGAATAGAGCTACAGTGCTGAGGATATGATCCGTGGCCAAATTGAGCTGACAACGTATTAACCAGTCTTCCCGTTAATATGACGCCGTGATGGTTTGTTTCGCTTGACATTTGGTCGACTTGAGAACTTACATTCCCGTGCTCGATCACCCTAGAGCTCTAGCGAACTGACATTGTGACAAGCAATTCCTAATCCAACGATCCATAAACCAGTGAAATGAT
This sequence comes from Eretmocerus eremicus, assembly GCA_030522705.1. Lineage (NCBI taxonomy): Eukaryota > Metazoa > Arthropoda > Insecta > Hymenoptera > Aphelinidae > Eretmocerus > Eretmocerus eremicus. The sequence goes on along the minus strand of JAPYYZ010003301.1, from coordinate 9,406 downwards.
CCGTAACCCTGCCCGACCACGGCCCTTGCGATCTGACCTGCCAATTAGCGCCTCAGCAGGAACTCTGTGAGCACCGTGGACGTCGCGCGTCGGTGATCTTGTGACGTAAGTCTCAAGTTCCTCTGGAATAAACCTCTCTCTCTCAGATCATTCCCACCCTATTCAAATTCTCTTCGAAAATTTTTGCTCTGACCTCTGGAACTCCATCCCGTCAAAAATCACTGGGATCGTATCCACCTACGATTGTGGCCGAGGCGCGGTCTCCTCAAAAAAAAAGGATGCGATTCGCAAGCTATCGAAGTTACACTCGAATGCATCTCGTCCTTTGTGGGGATCCAAACCACCATCTACGCACCAGACTCGCTGCAAGATTCATCGCTGTCAACAATCCAGCTTCGCGGGGGCTGGCTCGTTTGCCTAACGACGGTGTCGGGCGCTTGCCTCACAACCAGCTACACCATACACTCGTGTCTCGAGCTTTGACGGGCTCTTTTTTTGCCCTTGCTCCCGCGCGTGCCGCTCGCAACCCTTTTCTCCCGAGTCGCGCGTGCATGAGGCAGAAGAGACCGCGGAGGGCGGGCTGGGACACGCAGAGTAGAACCCCTCTCGTTAACGATCCCTCCCGTCGCGTCGCGGGGCTGGCGCTGCGCAAAGAATCAAGGACAGATGCGACTCGCGTTTCATCTGCATCACGCGCCGATGGAGCCGAGGAGGAAAAAACGACTACGAGAGCCGTCCGTGCGGGGCGGAAGGGTCGAGGGCCACCCGCGCCCCGACGACGCGGCGTTGGCGAGTGACTCGGGCGGCCGTGGCGAGGGCGACGAAGGGGTTGCGTGCCTGGAGAGAGCATCGATCGCGGCGAGCTCCTCTCGAGCAGCGCCACTCCCTCCGGTCTACTCCTCTGTGCTCGTCTCGCCTTCTTTTCTCCGTCGAGCTCGTGAAGAGCTTCTCCGGGTGCCGACTTGCCGCGTTTGCCTTGTCGATCTGAGGAACAGAGAATCTCACTCTGACGATGGAACTCTTCGTGGTTACTGTAGTCCGGAATCGACCATCGACCGTCTAATAACTGTGATGCGTATGAGCCGCTGCAACGAAGAGGTAGGACAAAAAGTCTCATTGTGCTCTTCGTGATGGATTTGCGCTCTCTTTGCACACGGGGATCGTAAAAAGTTCAAAGCGGCCGGCCACGCTGCTGACCACCACCGCAATTCTTACCGAGAGCTTTTGCTGGCTCGCGAATGTGGGTACGCTACACGTGCACATCGAGTCTGCACAGCAACTGCAAGTCCTTTCTCTCTGCCGCAGACAAGCGCAAACCTCCTCGCTGCTCATGAGAGCCTGCCGCCGTTTCGCCTTCGCCTTCCTCATTTTTGCAGAGTCTACGCGAGCTTTGCACCTGGTTGTACTCTCGCAAGAGCCGTTTTCTTGCGGCGATGAAAATTGCGCTAGAACATGACCCGCTCCCAGAGATCGATTTAGCCTGCCGAGGAAAAACACAAAGTGCGCCTTGCGATCAGCAGAATGTATTTCTTCTTTCTTGGTAGGTCAAGTTGTGTGTGTATAACAGACTCGATCGGGCGATGTTCCTAGTTTGGAATGATTCCTCATACAGTAGAGTCTTTTTCGTGAAAAATTCAAATACCAATTATAGGTCGGACAGATATTTGCAGCGTTCCTGAAGTCAACGCCAGGGATTGTTGTTTGAACTACAAAGTCATGCGGTTTTGATTCCGGAGAACATGATCGTATGGAGATTTAAATGGAAAGTTTTTATTAATGTCTCCAAATGACGGGGGTATGCTTAAGTCAACCATCCTAGCCCTTGCCATGACTCCTCTCGTACATGCGCTTTTCAACGTTCTTCTGGTGATTTTAAAGCTCAATAGGGAGCCTATCAAATGAGCGCAAATGCATTCAAAACTTGTAAGAGAGAGCGGAATCATGGCCAGGCTCACGCTGTAGGCAAATGAGGAACTTCTATCTCAAACTCATACATCATTTTTGGAAGAAACTAGAGTCGGAAACAGTTTTGAATAGGAATGACAATGTGCAACAACTCTTGCTACTGTCTCATCTTGAGCTTCCAAGCATGGCTCACATGCATAATTTCATGCCATGTCAATTCATTGGGAGGTCGCGAGCTTATTTCAAGAAAACATGAATATCGAGCGCAGGTTGCAAACACTAGGAAATACGCATGGAGACGAGTATCGAAGTCTAGAAAGCGCTCATTCTACGCCGCTAAACCTAGTTCTACCAACCGAGTTTAGTGCAGTTCTTATTCAGCCGTCCTATTCCCTCTGAGCTGTGCAGCCTGAGATAGGAGATCATAAATATCCGAGCGCGCCGATCAATCGAACCGTTGCAGTCGTCCGTTGCCCGCGGAATCATGCAGCTCCAGAACCGCATGCTGATTGATTCGAGCGACGCATGAGTCCGTATGATAGCTGCGAGTCAGCGGGAGGTCCGAAGAAGCGTCCTCTCCGAGACTTTACGAGCCCCTGAATCTTCTCGCGAGGGCCCCGAGCGCCGAGCGATCAGCGGCTCAGAGACTCTGCCTGGACGGCCATCTATTTCAAGATACATCGGCTGCATCGCTCGCGCGCATCTTTCCGCGCCCGAGATGTACGCGAGCTGCTTCACTGACTATGCACACGAGATGACCGAGTGACGGATGCTGCACTTTGCCTTCCATGATCACCTGCCGTAAATTGACGGCGCGAGCGTCGAGAGCCGCTGGCCGCGGCGTGACGAAGGAAACCCTTCACCTTCTGATCGATGGCTGGAGGGAGGGATGATGATCTTTGCCCTGGGGTCAGGATGAATGAATCTCATGCTCCAATGGGTGTAGTGCTAGCTTCGCATCTCTTCTTTATGGGCATCGATTTATTCTAGAGTAGGCTGGAGTCATGAGAGATGTTGAACTAGCGAGTGGTTGAAGACCATCTATGCTGATGAAGATTGAAGAAAGCCGAACTAATCAGAATAAATAAATTGTAAAATAATTGATGCGGTAGTGTATCAACCATATTGATAAGTGTGCATGTGAAGTAGATCTTCAGCGCCTAAAAAACGAGAATCTGATATTTTCTTAAATGTGATGACGAATTGCGTATTTTACATTACTGACTGACTTGAGTACCTTCCTGTGAGTTTCAGTGCCCAAGGTCATGGGAATTAAAACTCGCGTATTCTCATCAATTTGGTATGGTGTAGAGTGCTCACGTGAGCCACGTTATTAAGACTTTTACATCAAATATATCTCCTCGCCAATAGAAAATTTACATTTCAACTCAATTTACAAAAAGATGCCACAAGAAACACTCTTGAACACGTGAGCTTTGACATGGGTGGGGCATTACTCAAGCGAGTATGTGTGAACTACTTGCAATTGAGACTATGGACTTCGAAAACAGGAAGTTTCACTCGTCCTTATCTTGGGCGGGCGCGACGGAGCTGTTTGTCCTGAGAAATCTGTCGATCGCTTTTGACTGTTGAATTCATAATGCTCTCTGCGTCGAAACTTATCATTGCTGATTTGCTCCCTCACAAGTGAAAATGTGAGATTTGTATTACTTGTACAAACTCTTGTAGCAGATATGAAAAGGTGTGCTCTCACGTGGGGGTTGCTGTTATTTTGCAGACACATGAGAGCTACGCACTATCTACATGGAAATATATAGCCAGAGATGAGAAGTTTATTCTTCTCTCTGGTGATAACTGAACTTTTGAGGGTAAACTGACTTATTTGATCTCATGTGTTGCGCGATTGATTGGCGGAATCAATGTTTTGGAAGCTGTATTACGTTTACTGGTCAAAATTGTTCTACTTCTCGAATATCCGGCGAATTTGAATCGATCAGTTGTGGTTAGTAGGCGAACGCACGCAACACTAACCGCGCGGTTTCTTTCTGCCGAGTCTCTTCATCGTCTCTAGTTCTCTTCGAGAACGGTAGAAATTCGAATACGAAGTTACTCCCCCATCTGATGCATGATGAGAAATCCAATTCCTCTCTCTTCTAGCTTTTCTGTCTCTAATCCTTGATTCTACGAGTGAGTGGTTCTTCGTCTGTTCATGGCATACTTCTGGTCTTGACAAATTGAAACGCCGTGGAAAAAGTACTCGAGAACAATTCATTTGCAGCCGCAAGGTGAGTGCGCGCGCGAGCTCGAAATTTTATCCTGCACGTGAGCTCGTAATTATATAGCGGCTGCTCGAAACAAAAGCGTTTCGTCGTCTCCGTCGTTGTCGTTGTCGTCGTCTATTGTTGTCGAGTTACACAAGACCAAGAGCAGCATGCGCGAGCAAATGACTGCGTGTTGTTCAACGGTACAGGAACTACAGAGCAGTGCTACCGTCGCAATGGTAGGAGCAAACGAGACAGCGGAGCGACGCAGACACGAAGATTCCATTAAGGGTAACTTGGTGGCAATGAATGGAACACACCGAGCGCCAGTAAGAAGCCAAGCCCTCGTTGAATTTTTTTATCTCCTCCTCTTCTCATTTCCCGAGACAAGCTCTCTCTTTCTCATTTTCTTTCTCTTACTCTCTCACTGTCTCCTATTCCTCTCTCATTTGCTTTCCCTTTCTCTGCAAGCCGAGACGAGGGCGGATGGACCGAGCAATTTCTTTGCCGCGTGAAAACACTCTCGTTTAACTTTTCCCACTCATTATTTCGCGGCGACGGCGACCCGGCGCGCCGTGACCCAGCTGTACGTGACCCCCAATGGCCTTCTTTAATAACTCGAACGAACAGAGAAAAGCAGTTGGCGCAGAATGAGTGCAAGAGAGGGCGACCGAGGGGCAGTTGCGCTGGAGTTGAGAGCAGAGCAGAGCAAGGACCGCGGAAAGTAAAAGGAGGAGGGCGATAAAGCCGACGCCAAGGGCATTCCTTGGATGCTAATTTGTAACTGGGCTACTTCTAAGACAGCGGTTCTCTTTCTCACTACCACTACTACTGCCTCTATGAGTTGGCAAACTTTTCGCAAGACAGACCCTGAATTTTCGCAAGCGTTTCATATTCAAGATATGCACTCCTTTCTTAACGCTGTCCTTTTAAACGAATCTCATTGAGGTCTTGACTATGCTTTATCGACTTATACTATGGTTTCACGAGAGAATGATTTCCACTATTCATCTCCATCTTACTTCAGCATTCTATGTGTATTTTCTCTCACTGGGGGACATGACTGCCATGACGAAAATTTTTGGGGATAGCTCTTTGTTCTAGTCAATTTATATATTATGTTCGACTCTATTATACTAATGCAGGTCCTCTGAGAATGGAAAGATTGAGCTCGTCTCCACGTTCGAATGATTCATAATCTGGATAGTAACGAGATGGACAGGGGCAATGAGGAATAATTGGTTGTGCTGAAATTCATCAGGATGGATACACAGTCTGATTAAAAAATAATGTGATGAGAGGATTACAAGAAATCCTTTCCATTGTTGATCGATTGGTTCGTTCAATGGCAGTCTTGCATAGTAATAACTTGGGAGTTTCATTTCATCTCCAAAAGTTTAGGCCAAGTGTGAAAAATGTAACTTCGGTCAATTCGAGAAAAAGGAATAAGATGAAAATTGAGAGAAGTTTATTAAAATTCACTGTAAATATCAACAGAATCTATCGTAAGTTCTACTGTATTATGTTTACCAAAAACGAGATGATAGATGTTACACATAACACCAGAATCCTTAGTTCACTCGTGAAATCTGTGTATATATATTATCTTCAATAAGATCGAAACGTTTTTTTGCAGTCAAGTTCAATGATCATGCTCGAAATTGTAGAGTATCAAGCTCTTGATCATTGAGATCTCATAATTTGTTTCCCACTGTACAGACTCTTCTTCGACCCTTTGTGAGAAAGTATGATATTAATAGGATTTCAATCTATTTCGTCACCCTACGAGACATCATTGCTGTCAGGGCGATCGTTTTTTCATCTATTGACATTTTTAATCTCTTACGAGATTATTATGCTACTTGATCAATTCGAGATGAAAGGTAAATATAAGGAGGGATTAATCTTACGTCGATACAGATTTTTCGAAATTGAGATATCGTGTTCCTTGTATTTTTAGTTGATTCTCAAGATTGATTCATTTCAATTCTTCCATCTGCTTTTCTGCAATAATTTTCTGCAGTTTCACTCTTTTCATATGAAGAGATGATCTCAAATTTTCATTGACACTTTGAGATGTTTGATTGGTCGAGTCCAGTAGACCTTGATGAACTACCAAAGTCTGGCTAACCTCTTGTCAGATTCTTGGTATAGTTAAGCGAAATCAGCTGGAGTCACCGGTGTGGGAATCATCAAAGCAAGTTTCTGTGTTGGTTAAATCGGTGTGGAGTGGCTCAGAGGTGTATTATTAGATACTACATTTGATTCTTGATTTTGTTGGTCCGACTCTGTAGCTGTAAGATGTTCATGACTATTATTATAGAAATTCGAATCAAGTTTTGTGTCAGGTCTAACGATTCATTTCGGAGAAGATTCTCACTTCTAAATTCAAAAGTTGGAATTTTTTCAGAAATTCTTCAAAGATTTTACAGCATTCGAAATTTCAGGTGGCTTTGATCTGAATATAGACTCTTTTGCGGTAATTAGTCGAACGAGAAGGAAATAAAATGATAATGAAAGAAAATAATATTTTCTCATACCAATGCTGGTTTCCTTGAGTCTCAGCTACATTCATGGCTTTCAAAGGTGATGACTCTGAAGGATCAGCGTACAAGTTGAGAATGTCATTCGACGCCTCTGCAGACGACTTCTACGTCTGATCGTCAACTTCATTCTCTTCCCGTTGTTCACTTTGATCATATCATCCACCTGTGCCGAGATATGAGGCAGAGTCACTGACTGTATTGACTCTTATCAAGATTCATCCCATATTCGAGTCAATGAATCTCTCAGATCGAATAAGTAACACAGTCAGTGACTCATACTTCTGAAACAGCAAAACGCACAGCTATTTTCCTTGATTTCAGGAGCGAAAAATCTAATTCATCTGCATCATCAAGTACTCATGTGCACACCACTCTCCAAAACGAAGCCAAGTGTTGCTGTGACAACGTCCAAATTTGGGTCGATCGCGCACATACGAAGGTTGATTACAAAATCGCCGAAAATAACCTGATCAATTGCGAAGATTCTCCGAACGCAAGTTTCACTCCTCAATTAAAATCCAGCAGCGAAATCTCTATTAAATCGTAAACACGAGAAAAGCAGAGTAAATACGAAGTTTAACATTAGTAAACGAGAGTAAATGCATATGAGATTCCAAATCCCTTTGATAATAGCATTATGTGAATCGATCACTGTCCCGATCTGCAAATAATCAAAACCACGAATCAGCCTTCAAATCGTATTCATAAGAGAACTGGAGAACAATGTCAGCATTGGCATCAGGATATCTCTCGATTTGACTTGATGGAATCTTCTGCTTGTTGGACTGATAATAATTTTTAAATGAATGTCCGATGATCTTCGTCAAATCCACGTTATCCGTCCGAATTTTGTTGCTTTCAAATTTGCGTTATAAAATTTGACACAAGTAAAACCATGCAGAATGAATTTGTAACCGGATAGTAATACCCCTAGTTTTGTCTCTGAGATTCAGTACATGTATAGAGAATGCGATGACAGAATAAATTTGAAAATGGTAGGATTTTAAATAATAGCGTCTTGTGTTGAGGAGAATACTGGAATCTGACATAAAATACACGATGACGGTCCTCAGGAAGCATTAATATATATTGGATATTACGCTGGCTGAAATCAATTTATCGCCGTAGAGAGATACCTGGCTAGTGACGTGATGACTCTATGATCAGACAGGTCTAGTCTAGGACGTTTCGAATGCTCTCATACAACTTCCATTGGGCGTAATATAAACCAGAGTGCAATGAAGTTTCAAGGAAGGTATGAATATCATCCGAAAGTGAGTCACATTCGATATGATATTTAATTGAATAGCGTGTCTCGAAATGCCTAGATGATTTTATGGCAATCAAGGCGAATTGATGGTCTAGTCGATCTCTATAAACAAATCTATTTGAATCTAGAGAGGTCCATTCGAACGAAACATGGGAATCTCCGTGATTGGAGGTTAAGTCGCTGAATGAGCACCTCGAAGGATTCTCGCGCTTTGCGTACTATAGCGGGCGCCGCGTCGGCGGGGCAATGGGTCGGCGAGGCGAGGCAGAGAGTGGGGTGGTTCTTCTTGCATCGCCAATTAGCCCCCGTCCCTCGGATACCCTCTGCTCTTTCTCTCTTTCTCTGCCGCTTCTCTCTCTTTATCTCACCCATTAAAACGGTGGGCGGGCGGGCGAGCGGGCGAGCGAACGATCGCGAGCCACCCCGTCCTTGGCATTTAATTACCTCGGCTGTTGCCGCGCGCCGCCAGCAGAGCGACCCCAGGCCATCGTCCTCCGGGGCCAAGGTCGCGGATTCATTCAACCCTCGTCGCCCGCAGCCGAGCCGCAGAGAAGAAGACGGGGGAGGAGTCTCTCTTTCTCTCTCTCTCTTTCTCTCGAGCACCACTGACCGAATTAATTTCTCGATTGGCACAATTTTTACCCTTCGAAGACACGCTCGCGCTTCAAATCCTCATTATCAACTTCTTCCTCGCTTCTCATTCAACTTCTGCTCCCCGCGGCCGAGACTGTGAATATCTCATTCAGCCCCACCGACACGAGGCTTCGTCAGAGCTGCCTTTATTATGCGCATTATCATCGTCGCGTGAGAGAGCCTCTTCTTCCTTTGGCCACGAACTTTCGCTTTTGTTCTCGACGTCTGGCACGTTTGTGTGAGAACCGTTTCGAAGGAGGATTGATCCTGTATTGTTCGTTTAGTTGACATTGATTTTAGGGTTGGAATGTTTGCGACACGAATCTTTATGACTCACAGTTGCCTAATGTTTGGATATTTTGAACGGAGAGTTTTACTCAACGACAGAATAATGATGCAACTTCTATCTAAATCCGATCGAGTGACTCGTCATTGTTTAGAGTGAAGGTCCACTCGAAACAAATGAAATCCACTCGGAGTCACTCGAACAGATTTAGAGGGTTGATGTTGGGATCAGAGGTCTTACCACTCCAGAATATACAGGGGAAATTCCTTTTCGATTCAGCTATGCATGTGCATCATTGTCATGGGCGTGTGCGCCTATTTCAGGCGCCAGGACATTTTATTCCCCGAGCGAAGTGAGGGAAGTAAGTCCTCCGCGCCCGAATTGGCCGTGCGAGCACGGGGCAATATTGATTTTTTATAATAACAACCCGAAAACTGCGTGCAGACGCGGCGTTTCTAGGAATTATGAAAAATACTATATCTTGCTCATTCTTTCTTGATTTTCCATTTCAAGATGCACCTTAACGTCAACCTCATGTCATCAT
>JAPYYZ010003300.1:0-11734 GCA_030522705.1 Eretmocerus eremicus | reverse complement strand
AGGTTCTGCTAATCGCTCAGCGTACATTGTGCTATTTATGATAATTGTCAGCTTAACCACGACAGAGTGCCTTGGTCTCAACAAGTTCTACAGTCGACCCTTGAGGTTTAGATATTCTTTGAGAGATCAAGAAACTTCTGCAACTAACAATGAAGGTATATACCTCAGAAATGAAGATATATCATAAAACAACGTTGTGAATGGTGCATCTATTAATTTTCTTGAATCTCCTTTCATCATTTTTACAATTATTCTTGTCCTGGAAGCAAATATCTATATCACGGTCAGCGAGTCAATAAGATTCTAAATTGCGAGAGAGCATATGATGTTCGAGGATTTTAAATCATTCTCATTATATAAATCCCATGGATTACTAATGGCACAAATGTTTCCAGATAACCATCACAAAAAAGATGAAACGCATGAGGTAGACGAGTCATCTGAACATCATGGCGATTTTTACGAGGATAAGAAGCATAAAGGGCGCAAAGTATGTCGGATATAAATGCATTGGAATATTGTGAAGTTTTTTTTTATTGTGTAAGCTATACAAACCTCAGGGAGGCTTATTTAGGCATTGCCTGTACAGTATTCATACATATAGAGAAAAAGATAAGTAGAAAATAGTGTTAGAAAATGATTCGAGCTTAGAATAAATAGATCACGAGTACAGTTCTATTTTGAGACATTACTAAGTCGCATACGTTGAGATCGCAATCATTAAAAAACTGATGTATGGCAATACAGCTTTGTATGTCAGGATCTGTAATGAACATCTCAATGCACAATGGGGGCCTTTGATTTGAACGGAAAGCGAGAGTTCTCAAATGTTTTATTCTAGGGTCAGAGTAGAAATGGCATTGCCACAAGACGTGATATAAATCTTCTCTAGCTCCTCCACACCTACAATCAGATGATTCGGTGATATTTATTCGTTGCAAAGAAGCTGCCAAATTATAATGACCCGATTTACATCTAGTGATTGTGACTATCAACTCACGACTCAAATGGCGCCTTCAGAAACCACGGTCTTGCTTTTCTATGGTAGTAGAACTCGAAATAGTCCTTCCCGACAGGAAGCCCTCTTGTAGTTAAAAAATTCTCAGTGAGAGATCGAGCTTTATTCTTGAATGACTCATAATAATCAGTGAAGGGTACTTTCGGGAGATTTGGCATATTCGCACAGGTGGCTGATTTAGCAGCGAGGTCTGCCTCTTCATTTCCCTGGATTCTTACGTGAGCAGGAATTCAAAAAAACTCGATATCACCAACAGCATTATTCTTTCTGAATTCGAGAAATTTTCTTCTTGATTCTAAGACAAACTGACTGTATTTGGCAGTAATTTTTGTAGAGTTAAGGGCCTGGAGGGCATATTGTGAGGTTAAAATTCATCAAATAACTCTGAATTGAATTATAGCTTTTGGTGTAGTCAAGTTTCAGTCTGATGAACGTAGGCAATTACTGAGGAGAAGAAGAAGCTCTACGATACCGACCATTCGAAATTCATTCAAAATCAAGTACTACCATATTTTGGAAAAGTAGCCGCAATCTCTCCTGCGTATCAGTAAGATGCACCACTGTGTGGAACATCATGTGATACGCGGAGAGATCTTGGGCTTATCTTGTTAAAATTGTAAATATATCGTGATTGCACTATAAACAAGATTACTCCATGAGCTTCCTCCGGACCACTCCAAAATATTGCACATTGGTGGATTTTTACCGATACGCAGGAGGAATTGGAGCTACTTTTTCGGAATCTTTTCTCTTAATTTTAATTGAATTCGTGACTAATGTCGTTAAGATAGAGCTTCTACTTCCCCTTAGGGACATATCGGAGTCCTATTTCCATTGTATACTTATCGACAATGTCGAGTTTTCATATTTTTCAATGAGATATTGCGGGTCTGAAAAGTAATGCCAATTCTATAAGTTGTCAAGAATCAGCGTTACTTTTAATCTTAGCAACATCTTGAAAATTCACGGTGAAATTTGAAAATTTGAAAATGTCGCTATTCAACATCCTCTTTGAGTGGATAGCGAGCATTCTTTCAAAAAATTTTGCGCATTTTCAAACATTCGATCTAGAAGGCAATACTCAGAACTCATTACGTGACAAATATTACCCGAGATATTACCTGCATGATTATATTGTAAAATCTATCAATTGTTCAGATTCTTATATGATTTCCTCTCTAAATTGCAAGATGCCTCTTTGGTCAATTTGGATATCACAAATTGGTGTGTAATATTTCAAAGCAATACCAGTAATCAAGACCATCCATCATTGACGAGTGCAAATGATTCATCGAATAAATTCATTGCAAGTTTGGCAAATGTTTCTGAAAGAGAATTCGTTCAAGAGCTGCAGAGATTTCGAAGACTTGATGTTGTCTTTCAAATTGAATGATTCTTACAAGAATAAGTTGGGCAGCATATAATTTTGCACTGACTTGGCGGTATTTCTCCAGTTTCTTGAGCTAGAAATGACTTCTGCATCGAGAATCACAGGAGCTAATTTGAAAAGTTCTACTATGAATCTTATAAAGCCAGATGTTCAAAGCTATCGCTTTCACCCAATATATATCTCCTAGGAATATGGAAGCCATCACGAGCATGCAGAGAAGGAGAAAGAACATTTGGACAAAGAAGAAAATAAGAAACATTATGATAAGGAGAAGAAGCTAGGCCAAGGAAAACATGACTCTGCAGAAAGTTATAAGGAGCATCACAAAGGCGAAAATGCCCAAAAGTCCTCAAAGTTTCATGATGAAGGCAAATATCAGAAAGGTCATAGTACAAAAGGAGAGCACAGTGTTTTGAAAAAGGTGATTCTAGATCACGTGGATATACTAATATTATTCCAATTTGCAAAATCCAAGACTCAATTACATTAATTAATGTATAAAATTGAAATAGGTAATTGAATTTATTCCTCGAGATAGGTCTCCTAAAGGTCAAGGTCAAGAAATACTTTCGGAATCATAATAGGGATCATGCATGTTGATTCATTAATTCAATCCATCAATCAAAAATGATTCAATAATCTGTAATCTACTCACTTCATTGCATTCATTTCTCTCTCTTTTTTTCTTGTGATTTCATGCAAATTCATTCAAGATGAAAGACATTCCATGGAAGGGAGTAAGACTTTTAACGTGTCGGATTCCGTGTACTGAACTTTCTTATACTTGAAGGTTTATTCATTTATTTATTTATTTATTCAATCATTCATTTATTCTTTATTCTTGTATATTGCTGCTCAATATACAAGTATAAAAAGAGAGGGTTACACTATTTTTGCGATAACTTTATCCCACTTCAACATTTTTCAACGTACTACAGCTTATTTTGTAGGTCCTTAGATAAGCTTGCAAATGAGCTAAGGTCCCTTGAAAAATGTTGAAGTGGGTTGAAGCTATCGCATAAGTAGCTCAACCCTCAACCTTGAGCTAGTTGGCTACACTTGACTTATATTAATAATTGATCAACAATTCCCTCATTTATGTGTTTGAGAGGAATTGAAGTGAGTGTACGTATGCGGGACCTGGTTGACCGATGAGATGAACATTGATAACTCAAGAATATAATATTTTACATTACACCCAACTCAAGGATATAATATTTTACATTCGATGTCTCATTTTATTAGACTTGGTGATCGATCTTTGTGATAAGTTGTTCCTATAATTCATTACTTTTTTCAGGATGCATATGAAAAGAAACATGATTTTTACGATGAGTTCCATGATGATGGCAACCGCGAAAGTCACGGTGAGGCACATCACCTCAACGGTGAAGAAAAAGCGACACACTACGGTGGAGATCAAAATGAGGACGATAATAAGTCTGTAAGTACATGTTGAAATACGAAATCGAAGCTTTCAGCAAAACTCTTAACATTCCTTAGGCGCAATTTAGAGATATGAGCCATTCAATTTTTTCCGCGGGAATTCACGACCCCGAGCTTTTCATGCATACTAAAACAAGACAAGACCGATACTTTGTGAGATGTCCAACATAACTATTTTGTGGTACTCTGACTAGAAAATGTTATCGCTTTGCTCGGGCCCTAAACTGTCTTTCAAGCGAGACCACATACTCGCGAGTGGTATTTCGATGAAGTGTTATCTATGTGAGATTGAATCGATTACTGCTTTTGGAAAATATGAAACTTTCATCTGTTGATACATTTCACACAAATGACCAGCTAGTTTTATGCTGTAATCTTGGATGTATTCAACGTTACAATATTGGTAGTTAATGCTCAGAAGAATACGAATTTTCCACAACAAAATGAATTTTCATAACATATAATGCCTTCTGAGGTATTAATCCTCAATCAACTTCCTCAGTATTTGGAGACATTCCTGTAGCGTTCTTCATTGATCTTATGAATGTTCTCTTGACAATATATTGATAATGATACTTGGGTCCGGAAGAACTTTCATACCTAATAGACTCAACCACCAACGTGTCAAAATAAATATGGGGCTAGTATATAATCCATTGATCCGTTTGTGAGAACCGCGATGACTGAAACTATACCCGTTCTGTTTCATAAAAATAACGATGGTTCAAAAAGCTCAATATTATAATTGCTGGGTATACATATCTCTCCGGTATGAAGGAGGATGTGATGAATTCTCAAGTGTTATGCTCGATTATCCTCAATTTCCTGACTAACATGCTCACAACTATCATTCGCTCCATATCCACGCGTCACAGGTATAGGTATCCTTCACTCGATTTCAATGAACTATTCACTCGACTATTCAGCTATGGATGAAAACTCATTTTCCTGGAATACATCATCCATTCATTTCTAACCTACACGTATTTCGGAAAGAGCGTGCGGGCTCCTTTTACGCAGAGTAATAATCAATCCCAAGTTTACCTGCGATACGTCACGATGCTTACAACTATTGATAGGTTTATTCGATTTAGGGCGGTCCGACCGCTATGCCCGGCCAAATCGAATAAACCTAATACACTGAGCTCGTCGATTTCTATCGATGGCCAGTTCTCAAGGCCAAACGCAGCTGGCAGTTAGTCCACGTAGCATATTTAGATCGTACCAAATGTTTTGGATCTGTGTAACATCTACATAACGATTGAGTATTTTGACTATTGGTACTTCGGCGAAACAAGCTTAGTCCAATCCCAACAAAAAATCTAACATCTAAGACCTCACGCATTTGAACATCGATTGTAGTGTTTTACGGGATATATCACACTTTACGTTTCCAAGTATTGATCTGGCTAAATAATCATGAATTATATAACTTGGATGGAATTCACAGGAACATATGGGAGCGGAAAAAAATCAGGGTCACGGACATCAGTATCACAAGAATGTTCAGCACAACATGGATGATGATCGCGTGCAACATCATAATCGTGACGAGAAATATAGCGATCGAACTCTTGGAAAAATGTGGTCACATAAGCCATGATACACAATTATTATACTCCCCAAATGCGATACTATAATAGGATACATGACAGAGAATCAGCCAGAATTTTCTTCAGCGACTTGATATACGTTGGTTGTACGAAACACTTCAAAGAGAGAAGTTATGGAGATGAAAGTGGTCAAACATCTCATCGCAAATTAGCCCTCCCATTGATAATTGATTGGATGAACCTGATATCTTTATTGATTTTTTCCATCATTCGGCCTGAGAAATCAACGTTCTTTCCCCGACCCGATGACTTAAAATAAAGAAAAATACGATTCGACTCTGGGACAGGATTCGACCTTACCGCCACTGTACCGAGAACTGATATTTCCATTCTAATCAAGATGAGCAATCACAAATCTGTTTAAGAGTCAGGTAGTTGAACGGATATTAATAATCTCATTTCAATATGTCGGCGAATGTCAAACTAAACATCGATCTTCGTAACATAGGAGAAACACCCTGTGATGAGCACTACACATAACATTCAACCATGCTTATCTTGTATAATCAACTTTGAGTTCAAGAAAGAAGGAAAAATGATATTATTAGTATACCAATAAGATTCTTCCTACCTTGCGTTTTTTTTCATTGCTAAATCACGAATTCATCATCCAACTCAAGGGCACGATTGAATGCATTCGTGCAGGTATTTCTAATGATTCCATCTTATTTCTTGAAAATTGATTGATCCAAGATGTCGACGCGAAACCATACTTTCTATCCCAGTGAATCCTTGTAGAACTCGCACGTTGCGATTCTCGCGTATCAGCTGTCATTCGGTTTGCGACCTACCTTCCGATCATTTGTGGCAAAAAGAGTGAAAGACACCAGCGTGAAGTCGGTCACGCTCGGTTGTCTTCAGATGAACCATTCCGCTCCAGAGATTAAACGGTAAATCGTTACACAGGCAAAAATGACAGCGTGAGATTCTGGCTGGACTACATTTTTGTAAGACGGTGGAAAGTGAAGCCACATTGCCCTAATTTAGCCCCACCTCTAAGTTTGTCCCGTAACCCATCCACCAAGACTGATAAACCATCTGTGAGTCCATCAGACTTCAAGATCCATATACAATATTCCGTGTGAAGTATCTTCTTTATCGAAGAACTCAAATGGATCATGCGAGTATTTCTCTTATTTGTCATCTTATTTATATAATAAAAACCTCACGTGGCGGATTTCATGAAATCGCAAAATGATTTGCGAGAATGGAGATCTAAATGGAGTTCTTATGGAAGAATCTTTGGGCGCGAGATTCCACTCGGCAAGAGTTAAGGGGAAAGTAGGGTCAAAAACGATGAAAAACACATCTGGAGGAGCTCGTGTTATGAATGGTTTCAATTGTGATCCTGAGCTTATTGATCAACAGACTCGGAGAAGGAAAACGAAAGGAGAATTGTGTTTGAGGAGGATTACTGAATGAACGTTGAACATCTGGAAGAGGCACGTATTTAAATAAGAAGTTAACATGGTTTTAGAATCTTCTCACTGTAAAAGAGCGAATGTTTTCTGGCATCACTCATTCGGCTGATCATTCATGTATGCGGCCGCTGATGAAGCTGTTATTGTGAAGTTTAAATGGGGGAACTTGGAAAATTCACTATGATAATCTAGAATATCAGCCAAAACCAGAGATATGAACTTACACGGTATCGATGCGCTGACCAGCAGTTACTTGACCTGCTGCACTCCAAGAGTATTGGATGTAACACTTTTGTCTTATTGTGTAATTCGTCTAAGGCCATAATTGAAAAAGTCGTTGCAACACCAAATGAGTGAAAGGAGGAAGTAGACCTCTAAAGACTCGAATAATCGAAAATTCGGTCACCAGCATGAAATTGTATTAGCGCGCACAAATGAATTATGTATTACTCCAGAAAAGTGATATAATTGTTTGTACGATAGATTGCCACCTTCAGTTCGTCACCAGTCAATGTAGCATGATCATGAAGAATCGAGGCATGCTATCCACGGCATCTATTATTTTGATACAAATGGTACTCCTCCATTTTCAATGTGTTTAGTGATTTTGAAAGCCACGAGGGTGGAATTCTTTATTATCAGAGTTTCACAAGTAGATAGCCAGACATGCGGGTCATGAATCCTCACCAAACTTTGGGAACTACCTTGTTTTGGTGAGTTATGAAGATAACCCCCAAATGGATTGAGTCCCATAGGCTTTCTATCGGAGATACGTCTATAAATATTCGCATGACCTAGGCCCGTGTTCCGAAGTCATAGGTGTGGTTAGTTCTCAGGAAACATCATAATATCAATATTTCGAGGTGCGTAATTTCGATGTTTCCTGAGAACTACTTATGAATACATGGATAGTGCGGGACTAAATCCCTTGGGATGTCTCCATTCCTCTACAAAACAAAATGCTTTCAAAAGTGTTGGCTAGATCTATGACCCACATATTTGGCATTTTACTCGTCAGTCAAATCAACTCCCTTTATATCCCAGCAAACATTCGATTCAGTTGAAAAAATTATTATCAAATGTTTTTGCGTGGAACTTCTTGCAGTATTCGCATCTCAAAGTCCTCGATTCGATATAAATGGTTCGACCCTTCGAGCTTTCTTCCGGAAGAATGGTCAACCCGGGTCATTTTGATTACCAGGGTAACATTGAAATACCCTAAAAGAAATGACTTATAACGAGGCTGTGATATCTACGGCAACTATTGAATCAATTTTTCAATATACAATTGTGTTTGTCTTTGCAAATCATCCTCAAGGTTTTTCAGTGTACCTTGTCAAGGAAATCGAACATGAGGTACCAAAATAGCAAGCGGAACCAAACCGACTCATACTCGGAGGCCGTTACAGATTTATTCAGCAATCCTAACCTACATTTAGAGGAAGAGTACGATATTGTTCTGAATGAAAATTATTTGGATTCACCCTGGTTACATCTGACTTATGAGCCACAAAAACTCCTTGGCAAGAATGTCGATACAAGAAATAGGAAGAATGAGATGAAAGAGAGTAAGTAATAATGGTGATAATCATCCGTTCGTCGAATGAAAGATTTCTGCTATGTACTAGTGCTATGCGTGTTAAAGTAAATCAATCTGATCTGGTGCACTAAATATCACTAATATATGCCTCATTCATATTTAGCATGGCAAGCACTGCTCTACATTTAACCACTCTATATCTTCATTTCTTTAACAAAGATACCAACCCACCCCTGCACTCAGATAGTCAGCAATCATTCAAGCTTGAGTCCAGTCCAACTGACACTCAATCCCAAGGAATTGCAAAATCTGGAAGTATACTGAAAGATAGTGGTTCGAAGAGAATTAACGGGAGATCTATTCTAAGAGGAAGAAGCCATAAAGATTCGGGATCAACGTCAGTAATAGTTACGGGCCCCAGCCCAAATCTACTGGAACCTCTAAAAATAGCTTCTCAATATGACAATTGGCTTTATCATTCAAACTCGTCTAATGCATCATCTCCCTCGCCTCGTTTGGATTCCACAACTCATGTCAGCGTGGCATTCAATGGAACACCTACCGTCTCAAAATCAGAGATAGCGAGTTTCAATAGTGAGTTTGTGACAGGAAAACAATTTCTTCCGACGCAAAAAGGGGACCAGAGAGCTCAAAGAATCCATTCATATCCCATCAATGATGAGAATATAAGATTGCATCCCAGCATTCTGAGCAAATTTGGAAGCAGTCCACGATCTGTTTTGCTCAACATCCGTCCGCAGATTCCGAATGTTATAAGTAACCAAAGTCAACCTCAATCTTGGGTACAGAGAAGAGAACGACTCAAAATTCCAATTAACCCAGATTCCCGAAGGACAGGATCAATTCTGCAAAAATTTCCCCCGCTCCGTGCAAGCATGCCACGAAACTACAACCTTTCTACTATTGGAAAACGTCGCACAGCCATACCTACTGAATCTCCACAAAAGAATGCTGTTGATCAAACTGTCGAGCGAACTGGAAAAAATTTCGCTCTAGATGCTTCTGAAAAATTCAGTAGAACGAGTCGAGGAAACAGTCGAGCAAGGCACTCAAACAATCTAATTGGTCAAAATAACATTCATAAACAAGAATTGTTGACTCTGTCATCCATGCAAACTATCGATCCAATCATAGGGTCAAGAGTTACTGGCAGAAAATTTCGAAAAAAGTTCGAAACTGATGTTCGACCTCCCAGTGGCTATTCTTTCCGGAGTAATGTGATTTCAAATTTCTCGAATCCGACAGAAAATGAATCGACCAACACTCAAAAATCTCAACTTAATGGAGTTACATCAGATATAAACAGAAAATCAAGAATAGCAGGCATATCAAAAGCGAAGACTAATTTAGGAGATACTCATCAGTCATTTTTGGATAGGAATGGCATGGACAAATTAATATCTACAGAAAAGAGCGAGACTAATTTAGGGAACACTCATCGAAAACCACTTTCATATTTTCATTCTCATCTCAAGCAAACCACAGCTGCTTCTAATATCTTGGATAATGTGAGAACAGGTTTTCAAGTGACCACTCCAAAACAAAGTACAAGACCACTACCAAATCTTAAGGCAAAACATCGCACATCTTTGGAAGGATATCAGGATAATGAAAAAGATCCAGATAGCAATTATGTAAACGATCATAGAATTCAGTATTGGATGCCTTGTGACGATAAGATATCAAATATGACTCATGAGATTGATTGCCGCCGTAATTTGAATGGGAACCATAAGTGTGATATTTATTCTAAAAAATGTGCTCCAGAGTCCAGTGATGTGATTCCAAGAAAATTAACGAGGACCCAACAAAAAATCAGGATTACGACCAATGATCCGCCAAGACATATGATACTCGACTCTTCTCGGTTAGATCGTAAGCAGTTGTTACAGGAAGATCTTGAGAATGTTGATATCCATCTTGAAACGAATCAGGTACCTGATAAAATGAGTCCGACTGAGAATCAAACAATCAAAAATGAAAACGATAGCAACCTTAGCCAAAGTCAGGACTCACACCAGACAGGCGCGCAAACGACTCTCAAACCTGATATCATTATTGAAGATTTGATTGAAGGAGCAGGGAATCAGCATAATATGCATCATGAACCAAAAGAGGTCGACAGTGGGAAGGATAGCTCTGGAAAAGGCCATTGGAGTAAGCGTTCTGAAGATGGCGAGACGGAAAATACCGTTAGTATAACTTGATCTCGATGCTTTTATCAAGGTGACATTTTGATAGGACATCCAACTCCATCCACCAGTCTGTATACACTATAGTGTGAATATGAATTATCAAATTCTATTATTTCAAATTTCCTAATTTGAGTTTATCATGATCCGTGCGAAAAGATTGGTACCGTTCATCAAGAAAAATGAATTGAAATTCATCCTTCATGGACGATATTTTCTGACCTTTGAGTTATTGCACTACATCTCGAACAGATACTGGTCTTCCTATGTCAATCTATGATACATTTTTCATGAACAATAACGTTTGCATTGAGCGCTAATAATATTCGAAATTGGTCTATTTACACAAATGCAATGATTGTAATTTGCGTTAATGTCACTCAGGGTTATAAGGCGTTTCACGAGCACGATAAAGCTGAAAAAGGATACCATGACAAAGAGGATCACGAGCATCACTATGATGAAAAGGAGGGCGAAGACAAGGAGCATTCGGAGGAAGCTAAGTATTACAAAGAGTATGAGAAACATGAAGAGGGAGAAAAGGACTCTTCGTACAAGGAAGAGGGCAAGTACAACAAAGGCCACAATACGAAAGGGGTGCACGTGATTCACAAAAAAGTGAGCGAATTACTTTTTAGCTAGGACAGTATTCTACACCTTTAAATCAATGAGATTATCATCTATCAGAAAAATTCAAAAGGATCCCTCCATCTAGCCATTCTCATCCCTCCCTAATCCTGTTCTTATCTGGAAGTATTGATAAAGTCTTATGAGAATTTTGACTGTGATGGAACAGACAGTCCTTCGATTTGGAATTTCCATTTAGGGTCCCAATTCGGTGTGCTGATCAAACTGAAATTCGCAGGACGAGATTGACAAAAAGACTGAATTCTTTGATGACTTTGATGACGACGGCGAGTGGAAGCAAAAAGGTGGCTTCCATCAAGAGAGCGAGCACGAAAAGGGCGGGCACTTTCACAAGGGCTACAAATTCGCGGGACACAACGAGATTAAGCACGGCGAAAAAGGCCACCATTACAAAGGCCATCATCATCACGATGACAAAGGGCACAAAGAACAAGAGGGCTCACGA
>JAPYYZ010003298.1:0-13201 GCA_030522705.1 Eretmocerus eremicus | reverse complement strand
TGGCGCATTTAGGAGCTCTTCAAGAGCTCTTTACGATCTTCGTCAAGAGCTCTTTGAGAGCTCTTTAAGACCTCTTTAAGAGCTCTGTGATTTGCTGGGATACATTATTCAAATTAGTAAATTAACTCGGAGGTGAGAAGTCATCATTCGTGATAGCTCCTCAATAGGTTACACAGTTTTCATACGTTACTTTACGTGTTGTGTCAAAATTGTTAAGGGAAGATGATTTTAGCTATAATTTGAAGATTTGATTCGTCAATTTCTGAGATACCACTCATTCACTGGTTTTTTTCATTTTCGTCCTTGCTTAATTGAACCTCCCTATTCATGAAACTCATCTATACTAATGATATTCTATCTCACAAGGAGTAACATGTTAGACCGAGCTAAGCTGTCGCAATCGTTTGAATGATCGTTTGAATGGGGCATATGATGCTGGCAAGTTGGGTACCTCTCCCCCCCCCCCCTCCCCTTTCAACTTGCCACCGGATTCTGATCATGAAATTGTCTCAGAGTCGAGTTTTGAGGCTTTGGAAAAACCGTTTTGAAGGCTTTGGATAGAGAAATCGAATGCGCCCAGAAACGTTTTTTGGCGCATTCGGTGCGCCGGAAAAAATTTTTTGGCAGCTCTTTGAGTGAAAAATATGTAAAAAGTCACTTATATCGAGTTAGGAAGCGCAAAATCGATTTGGGTCGGTCAAAACCAATCATTTTCTCATCTTTTAGAATACCAAACAAAAAAGAAATGCGCAGCAAGGTCCGAAGGGGCATATTCCTGAGATACGGTAGATAGGTGAGATATATTTGGTGACAAATTGGGTACACTTACCTAAGTAATGGTTCAACATCATTGAGCTATCACGCGGCAATAAAACACTGACAATGAGAACGAAGTTCAATATTTTAAAATATTTCCTTCTCCGTAAGTCAAAGCCATTGTTAGTGGAACTCCACAGTCCGGTAGTTAAATTATCACTCAATTTGAAACTAAGGAAAATGAAAATTTTCGACAATCATTGATTATACGTCAATTTTTCTGGAGATTTTCTTGACTTTTCCAATTGATAAATATTATAACTGATAAACTTGACTAGTTGATCCAATCATTGACTGAATGGGAAGCATATTCAATCGAATAATCACGTTTTGATTCTCTAGTTTGATGAGTGTCAAATATGCATCCCAGTGACGAGAAAATAAATTTTTGGCTAACGTAATGCGAATACGCGTCTCTGCATCCCTCATTTGTTGCCAAAAGAAATGAGTATCACACGTCAAATTTTGCTTTCAACTAACTCTCTAGGGCCTAAAGTTGAATTAACAAACTCTTCGAATGGAATGCGATGTCAAAGTAGCTTCCAGATTCTGTATAATGCAAGATTCAAAAAGCTGTTTGGGATTCATGATGTGCTTTAATGCAAGATTCAAAAAGCTGTTTGGGATTCATGATGTGCTTATTTTCTGAATATAACTTGAGTTTACCGACTTGATTAAAATTTCTGTACTCACTTATGCTATCGAATCGTCTGAAATATAATTTCCACCTCATTCGTGTAAGTATCTTGATTACTTAATGACTCAAACGTAACATGGAATATGAGTGATTAATCAGAATGAGGAGATAGGTTATTTGCATATCAGAGATACTTTTCAAGAAGAGTGAGTATTCTTCTGTAATTGATAGATCTACTCTGGCACATTATTTCCAGATATAGTGCAATGAATCGAATTGCAGATAATGAAAAAGATCTGTCAATTATTTCAAGAAATTTCAGTAGAAGAACGGAAGCTATTAAGCTATCGAGATTTAATCTTCAGCATCAGCCCGGAGTACGACATTTCTTCCTAGAATGATACTATTAACAGGGCAAAGTGTATATTCGCACGGCTCTCTCTCTCTCTCTCTCTCTCTCTCTCTCTGTTGATGTGAGTTTGTCCCTTAGTGAGTTTCACCTCAACGCGTTCGTGCGATTTAAAATTGATATTCCTGAACTTTTTCAGAATTTGTAAACGAGCCATTGGAACCAAAATTTTCACGATTTTCTCAATATGAGTAATTCTTCATGTTAATGACACAGCCCACAGAATTCCTTTGATAACAAAATTTCGAAAAAAAGCTTATTTGGTTTGGATATTTCTGGATATCTTTTTGTAATATCACGCACATCACTCGTTTTCGTGCAATAATTGACACGTCGGATTCGGAACGAGAGAGGATAATTAAATAAAGCAAAAGCAGACTGAATTCTCTATTACGTAGCAAATAGTCTTCACTGAGAAAGTATCGAAGTGAGTATCTTTATAGCTCAAACCCAACTATTTGAATAATCCAGTACCAGAATAATCTCGAAAGCTCCTCATCTCACTCGATTGAAGACCTGCATTTCCGTTGCAGGTGACCCACAGAGATGAGGCTCTTCAAAGTGAGCTTCCCTCTTATAATTTTTATATCATTCTTGCCTGTTCACTTCACTTACTTTCAAGCGGCCGTTGGTGTTGTATCTGGACTGATGGGAATACACGATTACCTCGATCGTTTTCTCGGTATGTCCGAAGAAAATGACGGTGCTGACGTGGTCGTGAATATCGAAGACACTCTCAGAGCAGTGATAGACTTGGAATCAGGCTTTCACGAGGACATGAAATATTTTCAGGAGACTTTCAAATCTCTCGAGCAAGGGCACAAATTTCATCTCACGATGCACAGTTTGAAGGAAAACTTTCTCAACGTGTTCGATCAATACAAGACAATTATGCGCACTAAAGCAAGACTCGATAAAGGTGTCTTGGATGATCCAGGCTACTTCAAAAGTCAGGCGAACGCAGTTATAAATAATTACGTTACAGAGAATCCATTTCAAGACATACATCACGTGATTCGTGATGATTTATCTAATTACACGTCACTCTTGTCGACTTTCATGGATCAGTTTCAGGTGAGTGGTTCAGCGAGATATGATTCAAGATAATGAGGCTGGCTACGAGTGAATTATATTTGCAGGAATTTGGAAACGTTTGTATCACTCGCATGTCTTCGTTGCAATTGTTGAATAAATTATTCGAGGATCTGAAAATGGTGGCAGCTCAAACTTATGCCACTTTGACCATAGCGTATGGTATATTAGACAGTTTTGACAGCCACGATAATGACACAGAGAAGAAAGGTATGTAACTAGCTCTTGGAAGAGCAGAGTGAAAATTCGAAAAATCGTAACTTCCGTACAAGTACGTGGCAGTTTTCAATACATTATGAATTGAAAATCAAACACTGTGAATTAGACGGGAAACTTGACACTAGTTGTTGGTAACAACGTCAAAGAAGTAAGATCACCATCGGCCACATGAGAAAACAGGAATTAGTAAAACTAAGCAAAGAGTATAATTTGAATGAATGTTGGAATCATTCTCAAATTTCATCAATAACATATGACTTTTGATAGAGATAACAAAGTGCACCAAGAATATTACGATCAATCTTGACTTAGAATTAGCAAAAGAAGTTCGAGTAACGAATGGAAAGAATATAAGATCATAATCCATGCTGAATGACTTTGCTAAAGTTATTCTCACTGTTGTTTATTTGAGCAATCGTTCGGCAAATTATCACTGTAGCGCATACATGTGCGCTGCGACTGGATTGAACATTTTAATCGCACCTTCATAAAAATAGGTGATATGTGTTCCAACAATATCATTCACTTTCGTTCGTATGGGTTGGCATAAATGTAGAACGAGTAAAAGAACTAGTTGAAATTTGATCTCTTCTATTTGAAATTACTGTGCAGACTGAAATGCTTGTGACCCTCATCTTAATGAAAAGAGGAATCTATTCCGACTATATTCATCAGAGAAGAATCATCTTCCAGTCAAGGGAAAAATACGAAGGAGCTACATTAAAGAGGATATTGTATCGGTGCATCACAAGACTATAATTGGTTTCAAAGATTATTTACCTCAATTATCACGTGCTGTCTACAATTGCGACCAGCCTAGGCACCATTCGGGTGAGTATTCTGATTTTATTATTTGGAGGTAACATGAAACCTCCGATTAAGATGGCGACATTCGTATATTCCTCAAGACTCGTTTCTCGACACGTATCAAGAGATCAAGCCATTCAAAAGAGTATTCGTCGAAAAATGTCATTCACATCAGGAGCTTGTTGGAGAACTTGAGCCCGAAAAACAATGCCACTCGATATCATCGGCGAGCTCTTGCTCAAATAATACCTTCAAAGGTGGAAACGTTTGCAGTGTATCCCGCCAGTGTGAGAAAACCTTACATTGTGAGGATTTGAGCGATACGACAGTGTGCCTAAGCGTATGTATGATCCATGAGAATAATACAGGACACATACTTTGAGCAATTGAAAGGTGGAATTGTCCTCGTCCGATTGGTACCCAAATTCAACAGTTTACCTATAAAATTTATTATCTAATATTTAATTTAAATCCTTGGAATATCATGCAAAATCTTTGAAAAATTTCGGGGTTTCGATTAACGTTAGGAGTTAATTGTGAGTGCCTTAAAAAATTACTTGCTCTTGCAGGAGCCATTGAAAAGTCAAAGGTATGAGCATTTTTACCCTTCAAACGGAATTTCTGAAAGGGATTGTGAACGTCCCTATCATCTGAAGGAAAAAATATTCACGGATTACAAGTTTTATGGAGAGCGGCCATATTTTTGGATCGCGTTAAAACTTACTACGACGTGCAATCCGTGCCAGTGTATCTGCGTGGAAAAAGACTATTTCATCAACACAGCTCCTGTTTTTACTGAAACTTCTAGAGACATGTGAGTCCTTTGATGCAAAGACAAGGATGTAGACGTCACACAGCTATCATTTTAATGAATAATCGTTACCATTGACATTCTTATCAAGGCTCATCTGTCCGATCATAGAAAAACTCTTAAACCAAAAAATTTCTTTCCGATTCCACAGGGTCATTACGGGTGCAAAATTAGAGCTCGCGGGTAACATTCTCAGCATAAAAATACAACAAGGAAAGTTACTCCCATATGGAAAGATAAAAGCTGACTCCGTTAAATGGTTACCAGTCAAAATGAATGCGAGCCGTAAGAAACGCGTAAAATTAATGTTGCGCAACTGAATATTTGCCTAGCATAGCGTTAAGAAAAATTCATTCTCAATCACGCAGAGCTGCTCAAAATATCATGGGATCAAATGCGAACAATTGATCTCACCAGAGTGACACTGGGACCCGGATATGCTGTGACTGGAGTTGGTTTTGCAGAATTACAGCATGGGGCATCGGAGAAAAGTGTCACTGTCGCTGTTTATGGTTCCGAATTTGACTTTCGAGAGGGAAAATTGACCTCTAGCGGTAAAATACTAATGCAAAACCTACCTCGAAGTCCAACGTGAGAGAAATTCATGAGAACAATCGAAAGAATCATATTTTGATAGTCTCACAATATCATTCACGACGCCTTTTTTGCAGGGTTGAGTTGAAAATCTCGGATTTCGATAGACCTTCAAAGGCAGATGCCAACACGAGAGTGAGGATAAAAGTCGACCAATTTATCAAATTGACCGTTAGTGGTGGCGATGATGGAGGACAAAGCACAATCCCTTTCATCGATACCCAGAGAGTTGTGCCCAGTGTTCTAACACCTCTGTCTGGTATTGGCTTGTATTTTAGGGAGTTGGAAAAGTTCAGTGGTTACATAGGGATTAGGTTGAGTACTTACGATATTGTGCCATTCATGCTTGATCACTCGGATGCAATTTGAAGTTTGAATGAACGTAGTTTGGAGGAATAGGGTGATTTTTGTCTAATGAGAAGAAAAGAATGGAAAAGATCTAATGTCCATTCGATGTAGGAAGTTCCACAGCCACGCAGTCTAAACTCTCGATCAATCAAAATCGTCACTATTAAATCTGAATATTATCAGTCCTACTAAGGCTAGCAAAGGGTACTATCCATAGTGCTGAGTATATTTTGAATTCATTTCATGGTGGGAAAAGAAAAAATTGACTCTTTTTGCCGCATGACTGAGATCAATCGACCGCCCCATTCTTACAATTATGTAGTTGGCTGATGGTCGCAGTGTCTTGTAAAAATGATTTGGAACCGGTGTATATGTGAGTGTGGGTACTATGAGACAGTATTTTTTTGTACAATTTTATGGACAGTAATGTATAAATATTTGGGGCAGTTATCCTGTGCTACGGATCCCAAAAATCCACAAGATATGATGAAGATGACGTGAATTAAAGTAATAATAATGTAACGAATCGTTGTCAAAATATGACCACTTATATAGTTGTTCTTTATAATGTGTCATCATTGGCTGAAAAATTCTTGTGCGAATTTCATGATTCATAAACTGATTTATTATCCAAGTAGCAACGTAAGAAGTATCTCAACAACTTCCAGAGAAATTTTAGTGAGCTCGCACGAAGCTTTTGCGAGACTTTTCTGGGAGTTTCCGACAAACAATTCTCAGCTTAGGATCTATATCTGAGGAATAAGCACTCCGCACCACGAAAGCTTCTAACTAATACCCGAGAAGACCCTGGAGCTCTCAACAAGTCCCTTGGTGGTATTTTTTAGATAGCTACCCAAACATTCGTACTTCCTCTTGAAGGCTCTTCATTGGGGAATTGTACATAAATCTAGAATTCAATCAGAACATTGATTGTGGCTATCGGTAGATCTTTCGTGATGGATTTCACAAAAGTTTCAGTCAGTATTCCTATTGCGAATAATGTCACCATGATTCTTTCTTGGACGTTAAGAAGACGAAGAAGCTCTCCCTTACCGACATTCATTATAAATTGATTTAAAATAGAACCAAACAATATTTCGAAAAAGTAGCTCCAGGCTGCCGTCCGTATCGCTAGAGTGGACTACTGTGTAAAATTTTGGAGCGATCTGCAGAAAGCTTTTGAAGTAATTTGAACTATTGTGTAAATATATTGTAATTGTATCATAGTTCGAATTACTCGAAGAGTTTTCCACGGATCACTCCAAAATTTTACACAGAGGTGCATTCTACTAATACGCAGTTTGGATTGAAGCTACTTTTTCGAAATATTGTTTTATTTTATTCTGAATCAATTTATAATGAATGTCGGTAAGGTAGAGCTTTCCCATGATCTTAAAAATGATTAAATTCGATGTGTATTTCTCATAGTTTTCCAAACAGTATAGCTCCTAGTATGATCAATCTCTTGTTATGATTGGGATCTATGAAAAGTGAAAATGACTCAGAAAAAGTATGCGATCGATCTTTAATGTGAACCGCGAAGATTCTAACCCGGGATTTTTTTCATCGCCTTTGTAATGACAACGTCACACTCTAATTTGATGTGGATGATAGGGACGTAAGAAACGAGCCCGTATGTCGTCGTCGGAGTGTCATGTCGACTAGTCTATTTGATTTTTTCTTATTTTGATCAAACAATACGTCTTAATCCTGCAGAATTTGATATGATAATGGAATTCATGCTTACTCTAAGATATTATGTGTGCAAAGTGAGTAATACAATGATTCTGTAGTATATTACAATACCGTATGCGGATAAGTGCACGAAGGATAGCATAGTTTATTGACCAACCCAGCAAACATTACCCTAGATGTCTGGTTGTATGAAAGATGTCTATCTCAAGATATCGGAATCAGACGTCTTTAAGATCACTATAAGATGTCTTGCCACGAGGGGTATTTCTGAAAGCAATTGGGAGGTAAACTCCGTGTTAAATTAGATGGCAGCAGAGAGCCAACATGGCCGCATCTCAAAAGTACACATGTTAATCAAGTGGGCCAATATGGCCGCCGCCAAAACGAGTTTTCTTCCCAATTGATAGCAAGATCAACCAGAGGTATCTCCTCATCAGATTTCTAAAGGGCGTTTTCCGTTTCGGAGACTCGCCACTAGGTGGCGCATGTCTGACTTTGATGCTGCCCTAGAGAATCAGATGACCGATATGATATAACCCCGTTCCAGAGGCCCTTGTTATGAATATTTCGGGTATCGTCCCGCATATTTCAATTCGCTCACCTTGAGCGATGAGAACCATAGCACTTGATATAAGTGCCGTCCTCAGGGACATTTTTAGTTGATCATGTCAATGATCGCAGTCAGGATGAGTCAAACTCTCGATCAAATGAATGCAATTCGTAAAATCGAAATTTCTTCAAAAATCCTGGAATTTATCTGATTTCTTTCCCAAATTCTATCAAAAATCTTTGAAAAGATGTGTGACAGACGGAATTTAGATGTCTAAAGATATCTCTCAGAAATCTTTCGAGCCATCTTATAGACGTCGAGACAGGAATCTGAAGGATATCTGAGATATCTCATGGATGTCTGTAAAACATCTGAAGGTTTGGTGGGAAGCGAAAAGATGGTCACAAGTCCTTAGTGTAAAAAAACACTTACACGCGTGAATGGCTATCTATATTTCATGATACAAATCTCTAAAAGTGATGTCAAAAGTTCCAGTTTTTGGTAGAATGCTATATTATTTGTCATCATTCTAACCTAAAACTGCCGCGTTTCAACGCGATTTTAGGGTTCTCATGATGAAAAATCATTGTCTTGTACTCGCATGTCCATTTTGGGCGTGAATGACTTATTTCTTACGCTTTACTCGGGAAATAAACTGTCCTAGCACCCGAGATGAGCGAACGCGCCCAACGCAATAACGTACTACAATTATAACGCAGCCAGATAAGTGTGTGATCTCCAGTCATCGCACTTGGGTCGATATACTAAAACAGTTATCATTGAAGACCATTTGCACGCCATAATAAAATAAGGATACAATATTATTATCACATATTACGGACGAATAGGGAATGGATTGAACATCACAATTCTCAAACGTGGAAGTCTCATAATTCTGGGAAGTATATTGAACTCCTCACGTCCCACTCATTAACGGTTTCTCCCGCCAAATGCCAAAGGTTGCGTTCGATCCACTGGCGAAAGTATGTGACGTCAGTGTAGACAGTAGGTTTCATACCCTCTCTACAGCCAAGGGACACCGATGCGATTCCGACTTGTCGATCGCCAATCAGAAGCGGACCACCGGAGTCTCCTCGACAAGCAGCCTTACCCGGTGCCCATGCACAAATCTGACCAATCAGTCCCAAATAATTCTTGAGGTGATCGGCGCATTTTTCCCCCGAGAGCAAGGGCAATTGGACGTATCTCAATCTTCTGCGCTCATCTTCTACGCGGTTCCAGGTTAATCCCCATCCAACAGACGTTGCCATTGTACCTTCGTAAATATCTTCGTTTGGCCAGTATAGTTTTACGGGTTTGATATTACCATCGGTCGGTAAAGCAGATTCAAGCTTGAGCAGAGCTACGTCGTACTTAGTAGAGAGATGATCGGTGTGGTATTCCCTTGGGCGAATAAAGTTGGCGACGGGATAAGTCGTGCCTCCAGAGTCCATTCTCAAGCTGCCGACTCTCACACTAAAGTCAGACGGATAGCTGTCGTCCAGGCAATGAGCAGCTGTGAGAATTACCGACTTGGAAATTATTGTGCCACCGCATCTGTGATGACCTTTGTCAAGTATCGATACGACGAAGGGGTATATTTGTGCGGCAGCTTCGTCGCCACCTCTTATACGCATGCCTAAGTCTACGCTGTTTCCCACGCCCCATTGGTCCATCGCTGGAACGGGATCCCCTGAAAATCAGAAAGGTGATTATTTTCTTCACTGCTACGAAAGAACAAAATATCTCATTCATAGCTTTAAAGATGCGGGCATTGAATAACAGAGATTAAAAGGAACTTATGAAGTAATCCGCCACTTAATCCAATAATTTGATACTTCTCGCTGATTCACCAAAACCTGGAATCTCGCAAAAACACTCATAATGTATGAGCAAAGTTTTAAATTTTAATCATAGTTCCTTGAACCAATGAGCTAACTTCATTCATTATTCTTGATCCATAGCTTAAGGGGAAAGCGAAGTTCTAGTTTACCGACATTAATTGTAAGCTTATTTAAAATAAAATAAAAGATTATTTCGAAAAAGCAAAAAAAATCTCCAACTGCGTATTGGAAAAATCTCGACTATGATGTAATTTCAATATATTTGCACCATGGACAGAATAACTCAAAGAGCTTTTTACGGATCACTTCAAAATTTTGCATAGTGGTGCATTCTGCCAATACACACTTTGGATTGTCTTCATTTATTGTTAGTTGAAATATTGTTTTGTTTTATTCTTCATCAATTTATGATCAATGTCGGTAAGGGAGCATCGTAAGAGCTTTTTCGTGACTTGAAGAGGATGTCGGACACCGGCATTGTCGAATTTTCAAATTTCTCCACGAATTTTCGAAGTATCGCAAATATACATAGTAATTCCGATTCTAGATGACTTGTAGAATCGGCATTATTTTGCAGATCTGCGATACCTCAAAAATTCGCCGAGAATTTTGAAAACTTGAAATTGTCGGTAAGGATGCAGTTAAGTAATAGGACTCCGACATGCCCTTAAGAGCATGACAAAGCTCTACTTTACCGACATTCATGGTAAATTCTTGAAATAATTTGGTTAACGAATAATTGTAGCTTTGAGTCAAATAATGTTAAAAGGTCACAATGGATCACTCCAAAATTTTTCTCAGTGATACATTTTATCAATATGCAGGGCTGTCTGGAGCTACATGTTCGGAATGTTGTATAATTTTATTCGAATGTCGGTAAAGTAAATCTTTGACATGTCCTTAACTTGCTGACTCGAAATTTCTCCTACAAAGAATGAACGGGTTTTCCATGCATAATAACATTCTATACAAAAATGAAGACAACTTTGTTGACTAAAATCAGAAAAATATATCGCTGCAAGAGGAACTGTTCAATGACCTAAAGAAAAACAAAACTCCTTCGAGTCTCAAATTGTGATATTTTGTCATTTTACACTACCTTTCTTTCAAGTTTCCCACTTCAGAATAATTTTTTGAGAGCCGGAAGTAGCTTGTGGAGTGAGCAGGTTGAAGCATACATAATAAATACTCGACTCAAGATGTCAACCATTCTCATCACGAATAAATTCATGAGACACTTACACTCGGATCCGCTCTCTCTCTCTCTCTCTCTCTCTCTCTCTCTCTCTCTCTCTCTCTCTTTTAATAAATGATTGTTTACCAATTATTTATCATCATACTGCTCCAACCGGGTGATAAAGATATGTCGATTGAAATTCCTCACTTTCACTCACCTCTGGCCAAAGTGAATGCGACGACTGTAACGAAGAGCCACAACATCTTCGTTTTCTCTGAAGGACATTCGGATGAACACTGAGGAGAAAATCGGCTCGTGCTGGCATTTATACTATGAAAGAAGAATACCGACACCGAAGCCGGCGCCCATTGATGAGATAGGCTCACAATGCTATCGATGATTGATCATGATGACGAAATCAGGCAAGCGATATCCGTCCCTTTGTTGCAGGCTGCGGAGCTCTTCTTTTTCAGCGCGACAGTCGGTAACACAAATTTCAGCGGCGCACGTCGGGAGTTCCTCAAAATTCGTCCACAAATCCATGTGGAATGCTCATCAGTGCCATGCAGCGATCCAGTGCTGAGGGTAAAATTAATTGATGTGAAGTATGTGGATCGCACACTTGCTTAAATAAATGTGCGAAGTCGTAGAAAGTTCACCGGCATTCAAAAGGACTACAGAATTTACGTAGCGAAATGGGAAAGCTTCCCCAAGAGTTATATTTTCAGCGTAATGACGTATGCCTATTTGGGAATAACCCGGGCATCCAGGGTTTGGAGACTGATTTCATGCAATCTTTGCACGATTTACGTCAAGTTTTGGAAATATCAAACTACTTCGAAAACGATCGACTGGATCGTTATCTGATTTCAACCGGATATTTGGTATACACGTTCAATCAAGATTCAATAACGCTCAATTTGTCTATAAGACACAAATCATTAACCATTCAGCTTTATATTCCTGAACAGCAAGAACAGAAAAAAATGACCGCTTCTGACCATGAACTGCAATGATTCTATGACTCAGTTATCTGTCTCTCATTTCTATCTCCTTTATTGTAGATAGTACACTTGAACTCCGGTGGTTCAATGCCTTTCCTCCATAAGCTACGATATTCTCTCTGATATCCGTCATCGTTTGGATTTGGAAGAGTATACGGTGCTCGAATTTAATTTCTTTTGTGGCTAACTCAATATATTCAGAAATTATACTCAGAAAGTATACTCATCTTTCAGAGAAATACTTTTTTGAATAACAAATGGCGATGTAAGCTAAATATACGTCATTCCCAGATCGTGATTCCCAAAGTTATACTCGACTCGGTAGAGTGATTTCACCTGCGTATCATCGATTGTTTTTCAAAGATTTATCTGATTCGATCCCATGTAGTGGATTGATCTGATAAAGTCCGTTACGTCGTTTAATCAGGAAATATTATTAGTCATCTGTATTCGCATGAATTGTCGAATAACCTTTGATTCTAAATGCACTGTTTGTGTTACTATTTTTACTCATCAAAAATTTTAGATAAGCGTGCGCGTTGCTTCGTAATACTATACGGCTTTAGTTATAACTTTTGTTTTCATCAATATTTTCTTACGCATTTTAACTCATTTTAAAAATTTCTAATCCTGTCAAGTGAACTATAGCACGTTCAATTTAAGCGAGCAGTGACTTAGTAATTTTGAATGTTTAAAAAAGTAGATCTTTTAGAGACCCCGAGGAGTAAAACGAAATTTCATTATACCGCGAATGACGGGGTCTCTTCTTTATCGAATCCAATGTAAGTAAATATCTTGTTACTCGGGAAAGGCTGTATAGTGACCGGCAAATACGTCCCCTCAGTCTTCAGTCGGACCATTAAGAATGGAATTGGTGTCATTCTGCGAAGAATATGCAAAAAAATTGATTTCTATGTATTCCTATAAAAATACACGAGTGTCGCGAAATTGGGTGCAACCATCTGCTCAATTTGTGATTCGCCCATAATTCCGCCAAACCCCTCATTTCCAGATCTGGAATAGTATATATTGATACGAGGGCGTAATATTTTTCTTCATATCCGAGTAATGTGCATCCGCCTTGAGGCAAGGCAAGGGCCGCAATCGCCACGAGGATGCAAAAATAATTATAGATCTTACGCCCGTGAACTGAATCATATTTTTGGACAATCCGTGAGTAAAAGTTGTCGCCCTACTA